>WAAE01000655.1:123126-137126 GCA_013400495.1 Nicator chloris
TGGTGTCAGGGGTGCAGGGGGCCCGCGGGGCTGAGGGGTTGGGGGTCTGGTGGGAGGGAAGCAGAGGGTAAGGGGGACAAAGAGGGCTTGGGGGGGTGGCAGGAATTTGGGGGGCTCACAGGGCTGGGAGAGAGGTGTGGAGGGGAGCCTGCAGGGGATTGGGGGGTTGTAGAGCTGGGTGTCAGAGGCTTGGGGGGTTAGAAAAGTTCAGAGGAGCCTGCAGGGGTGGGCATGGGGAGTCAGGGGGGTGTGGAGGCCTCAGGGCTTGGGAGGGGGGTGTCAGGGATTGTTGGGGGTGGTTCTGTAGGGTCTCTTCCCCACCGTGAGGCCCTGGGAGCTCCTATCCAGCTGTGTGTGCTGGAGCTGGTGCTCGAAGGATGAAGAGCATCCCTAGACCCCAACCCCAGCGGGTAGGCTGACCCTGGCCTTCCCCCTTTCCCCATAGATGGCTGGCATGTCGCATGGCTGTCACCTGGTGCCGGCAGAAGCTTCATGCAGAGCTGAAGATTGGCTCCTTTGGCTTCTTCTGGGCCCAGAACATCAGCCTCAAGTTCCAGCGGGAGCAGCAGACTGTGGTAGGTACCTGGGTGAGGGGTGGTCGCTGACAGACAAGGCAGGAAGGGTGGTTGCTGTCACTTCCAGACTGGCAGCAAATCCATGGAGCCACTCTCGTGTTGAGCAGCCCCATGGCTGGTGCCAGGCCCTTCCTCCCATGGCCAGACTTGGGGTTTTGGCTGCTCCTTGCATGATCCCAGGCTCTCAGAGTGGAGTGGGAATGCTGAGATGAGCATCACAAGGTAGAGCAAAGTTGTTTCTTCTCTGACCTACCTGTGTGTCCTTACAGGAGATCGACAACGTCTGGATCTCCAGCAAACTGAGCCGGGAGCTGCCGTACGTGCCCCCACCCCAGCTCCCTGCCTGCTCCTTTTGGGGATCTGGCTCACCCCTTGCCCTGCTTGCCATCCTGCTGCCTTTACACCTTTCTGCCATCCTTGTTTCCCTGTGGTCAGCTCTGTGAGGGAGTGACCCACACTTGGAGGTGGCAGTGTCTTGTGGGTGCCCTTGTGCTGGTCCCGCACATCCCTGGGGTAGGGGGAATCCCTGGTGACAGGGCCAGGTGTGCCAAGTGCAAGCTCGTGTCAGAACTGCCTGTGCTGTTGTTCCCCAGGCGCTACTTCGAGCTGTGTTTTGGTGAGGTGCGAATCCGCACAGATCTCCAGAAAGGCCCTGGGTTCCAGCCATCTGTCCCGGAGGCTCCCAGAGAAGCTGATGGAAATGAAAGCAGAACAGACCTTACCCTTAAACCCTCCCTGCTGAGGCTCCTTAGCCAGGTGAGGCACTGGCTCAGTAAGAGGCTGCTGTGGGCTGCGCTGCTGTCAGATATCCCTCACAGCAGCACCTTCCCCCCAGCTCTTTTCCATCCACATGGATTCCATCAACATCATGGTTCTGCACGTGGCCACCTCAGAGTCTCTCTGGCACATCCAGGCCAGCCAGACACGTCTCCTCCTGAATGGCAATGGGAAAAGGTAATGCTGTGCTTGTACCCCACTCTGTTTCCAGGGCAGGGAAGCTCCTCCAACCCCAGCCTTGTGTCTCTCCTCTCTCTGTCCCACTCAGCAGCATCTCATGTCACCTGTGGTGTGACGCATTAACCTCCTCTGAGGCTGGCCTGGTTCCTTTTCCTGTCACAGGAAGCTTGAGTTGTGTGTTCTCCAAGTCATGTGGTGTGCATGGACTTAGGGCATGCTCTGCTTTTGGGAGCACTTGGAGCAGGGACTTGGGGTCCCTGTGTCCCACAGGAAAGAGGGCAGGGACTGGCTTTGGCAGCAGCAAAACCCACATCCTCCTGTTCTCTGCTCTCCCCAGCCTGACATGCGAGGCGAGCCTGACAAAGGTGAATAGCAAAGTCCTCCGGAGCAGCAAGCTGGTGAGTGCTGGAGCAGGGAGAAATTCCACACTTGGAACCTGGGCACTGGCTCTCTGGGACACGCTACTGACCTGTACCGGGGCGTCCCTGAGGCTGGGTGATGCTGCCAGGTGCTGGGCTCTCTGCTGTGCCCAGCTCCCCACCTGCAGCACTCACTGGGAGGGCACTGTGTGACTCCCTGTGTGCTCGTTGCTGTGTCCCCTGTGCACAGGATGACACGTGCCTGGCAGAGCTGGCCCTGGCACTGTCCCTCTCCCTGGAGATCAGCAGCAAGCGGCGGCTGGTGGGTGTCCGGCTCTGCGTCCGCACGCTGCAGGCAGAGCTGCACGAGGGCCTTTTCTGCAGCCCCCTCCTGCACCACGTCACTGCTGGGGCCCAGCATAGCAGCGTGGGGGAAGAGCCCAGCACAGGTCAGGACAAGGACAGAGGCAAGCTCTGTGCAGGGCAGGGGCTGGCAGCCCCCATAGTTGCACTGGAGCCAAAGGGATTTGGCTGTGGGGTCACTCCCTCCTGCTCCAGAGTGTGGGGGTTTGGGCAAATCCTTCCTGTGACTCTCTCTGTCCTTCTCCAGGCCCAGGGGAGCCCTCGAAGTCCGTGTCTGTGCTGAGCAGGAGCACACTGAAGCTCATCCCCAGGAGCGTAGAGATAAAGCTGGAGAACACTAGCATGGTGCTGTCCATGAACAGCCAGAAGAGGTGAGGGGCAGGCTGTCCGAGTCCAAAGTAATGCTGGGGACATGGACCTGAGGACAACAATGCCATTCTCTTCTCATCCCTTGGCTCTGCTAGACTGCAGAGAACGAGTCCTAGAGCCCACTCCAGTGGGAAGGACTAAGCTTGGCTTAGGGCTGGGCTCTTGGGGAGGGAGGAAGACACGTGAGCTGATTCTCCCGCAGGACAGCTGACGGGATCCTCAGGCGATGGGATGGGAGCGCTGGGCTGTGCTGCAGCTGGGCTCTGGCTGCTGTGCTTTTCCATGCCAGCAAGCTGGTCAGCTGGTGATGAGAGACAGGGAGATGGAGAATATGACAGTGCAGTTCCCTTCTGGCAGTGACTCCCTGTGTCTTCCAGGCACCTCACCTGGAGCCTGAAGCTGCTGCAGTTTCTATATCAGCGTGAAGAGGAGCAAATCCCTTTGCGCAACTTCATGCCCAACTCAGACCTGGACCAAATGAGTGTAGACCTCCAGCTGGAGGGCAAGTAGCCAGGAGGGCACCGATGGGACAGGGTTGCCATCACTGCCCTCTGCCAACCCTCATTTGTGCTCCTCTGTCCCCGCAGATGGCCTTCTCCTGTCCCAGAGCCGCCAGCGCATCGTGTGCCTCAACTCCCTGAAGACCAGTGTGCAGGTGAGTGAGCACTGGGCACACTCTGTCCCCTGGGGGTGGCTGGTTTGGCTCCTGGCATGAGTTTTTTGCCACCTGGCCCTTTCCCTGCTCTAGGTCACAGCCATTGACCTCTCAGCTGCTGTGCTGCTCAACACCTGCATCATCCATTACCGTCACCAAGAGTTTTCGCACTGGCTGGGCCTGTTGGCACAGGAATACAGGTGCCGGGCGGTGCCTGTCCCCAGCCAAGGGCACAAGGGAAGGTAAACTTGGCCTCAGTGCAGCTGCTGGTATCACAGCTTGTTTCCTCTTGCTGGCTGCGCTCGGCACGGTGCCTGGGCACTCAGCACCTTATCTGCCCTGTGCACAGCCTGTGGGATGGGGAGGCTGGTCAGGAGGTGATTAGGGATCCCCTGCAGAAACAACATCCCTCTGTGCCTGCTCCCTGCCAGGCTTTGTGGCACACAGCTCCCAGTAACAGCCCATCCCTGCTTGTCTCGTGTAGGAGCTATCCCCAAATCCTAGCACCCATCATACTGTGTGCCTCGCTGTCCAACGTCAATGTGTCCGTGCAGCTGGGAGACACACCACCCTTCGCCTTGGGCTTCAACTCCATCTCTGCAGGTACAGGCTGGGTCAGGGAGGTGCTGGGCTCTTCTTGGGGTCTGCCAGAGAGGCACTGGGATGGAAATGGAGGGCGTCGTGCTGCTGCTGTACTTGCCTCTGTGTGTGTGTGTGTGTGTGTGTGTGTGGCATGGGGCTGTGGATCCCCTCCTGGTTGTGTCTGGGGTGCCCATGTTTGGGTGAGCCTTGCCTGCACTTCCCCCCTCCTCTGTGCCCACAGACTACCAGCACCTGCGGCCACAGAGCGTGCACCAGCGAGCAGTGCTGGCCGTGGACCACCTGTGCTGGCGAGTGGGCAATGACTCCCACATCCAGCGTGCCCCACATCCCCCCAACATGCATGTGTGGGGAGAAGCCCTCATCCTCGACTCCTTCAACCTCCAGGTGAGGGACAAGCCGAGGGGGCAAGGGGTGGCTTTCAGTCTCAGACTCCATGTGGGTGGCACAGGGGTGTGTGGTGGCACGGGGATATTCTGCAGCCTGAGAGTGATTGTCCTGTTTGTCCTGCAGGGCAGCTACAACCAGCCCCTGGGCACATCCAGCACCCAGTCGGATACGCTCTTCCTGGATTGCACCATCCGGGGGCTGCAAGTGGAGTCGTCTGACACCTGCACTGAGTGCCTGGCCAGGGTCCTGCCCCTGTTCTGCCTGCAGCCTGGTGGGGCTGAGCTTGCCAAGCAGCCGCCCTCTGCCTCCAGCGAGGCATGGGGGCTGCTCTGGAAGGTGGATCTGAAGGTGGAGGATGTGAACCTTTTCACACTCTCGGCTGTAGTGGGTAAGTAGCATCTGAGCTGATCCCAGATGGCTGTCCTGGAATAACCCCACAGTCAGAGGAACTTGGTGTGTTGTGGTGTGCCTCCTCCATGCCTCCAGCACTGACATGCTGTCTCTGCAGGTGCCCTGGAGCTGCGTCTGGACACGCTGACTGTCCTGGGAAGTGCTGAGAGCTGCACGGTCAGCGTCCAGGGCATGGTGCTGGCCTTGGTGAAGAACATCACTGAGAAGATGCAGCCGTGCTGCAAAGCACCTGCCATCCCCAACCCAGTGGCCAACCTCTCTGTGCTCTCTGTCACCTACCACAGCAGCATCCGCTCCCTGGAGGTTGGTTTGTCTGTGGGGCCACTGCTTTATCTTATACTGGGGATAGATGGGGCAGGGGGAGGATTGGCTGGCATGAAAGGTGCAGGAGAGAGGACGGGGCTCTGCTGTGCTGGCCTTGGCAGTGACGTGGTGCCTGCTCACTCTGTCCTGTGCAGGTGCAGTGCGGTGAGGGGCTGGCGGTGCTGTGGAGCCCACCTGACCACATGTACCTGTACCATCACACCCTGGCCACCCTGCAGTGCCACCAAGCCTTGCGGAGCGCCCTTGGCCACAAGACGCTGTCCTCCCTGCCCCCAGAGAGCTCCACATCCCACCCAGCCACCCCTACTGAGTCACTAGGGCCCCTCCAGCCAAAAGGGTCCCCTCCCAAAAGACTTCTGTCCCTGTCCCTGGAGCTGAGCTCTGCCAAGCTCACAGCCTTTGTCTCAGAGGCCAACTACATCAGCCTGGCTGCAGAACGGACCTCGGTGAGCTGGCACGGCGGTGCCCTGCATGGCTACTGCCCTGAGCTGGCCGCCGGCTTTGACGGACACAGCATCTTCAGCTTCAAGGAGGCAGAGGTGAAGCTGCTGCCGGAGCTGGAGGAGGTCGTCCGGCACCGCGACGCCTTCCCCACCCTGCGCACCCTCCGCAACCGCGGCTGGGCCTTCTCCTTCGCCAGCGTGACCATCGAGTTCCCCTACCAGTACGACTTCTCCCGCACGCTGGACGCTGCTGTGGGTGTGCAGAAGTGGCTGAAGGGCCTGCACTGGCCCGGGCGCCCCGCCAGCACAGCCCTGCCCCCCGACCTCCTGCTCAAAGTCACCCACTTCTCCTGGGTCTTCCTGGATGATGTCTTCGAGGTCAAGTTGCGAGACAACTACGAGCTGATGAAGGATGAGAGCAAGGAGAGCGCCAAGCGCCTGCAGCTGCTGGACGCCAAAGTGGCTGCGCTGCGCAAGCAGCACGGGGAGCTGCTGCCTGCACGCAAGATCGAGGAGCTCTATGCCTCTCTGGAGAAGAAGAACATCGAGATCTACATCCAGCGCTCGCGGCGCCTCTACGCCAACACGCCCATGCGTAGGGCCCTCCTCACCTGGACCCTGGCCCACCTGGAGCTGGTGGCCATGGCTGATGAGTCCTTCCACGGCACGGAGCGTGTGTTGGAGCAGATGAGGGACCTGGATGACGTCAGCCCGTTCCCCCCAGAGGGTCTGGAGATGGTCACCCAGTGGTGCCGCATGATGAAGGGCACAGTTGGCAGCTTCTTTGGTGAGTTGCTTTGTGGGAGGGTGCCCTTGGAGGACAGCACGATGGCTGTGTGGCCTGAACTAGCACCACGTGGTGTGTAACCAGGCAGGGAGAATGATTTTTGGAGGTTCAAAGGGAGTGGGAAGGAAGCAGAGATGTAACAGGACGATGGCTCCTACTGTGGCCCAGAGTGGGGGAGTGCCTGTCTCTTCACTGCCCCATCCCTCAGCCCTTCCTCCACCCGCAGTGCGGATCCGTGACTACCCCCGGTACCTGTTTGAGATCCGGAACTGGCAGCTCTCTGGCCGGCTGATCGGAGCCGAGCAGTGTGGCCAGGCCTGCTCCCGGCGCCGCCAGGTCCTGAAGCTGGGGCTGCCCTGGGGCGATGCCACGGTGGAGAGGAACATGCCACCCTTGAAGTTCTACCATGACTTTCACTGTAAGAGCTGGAGGAATGGGGGGCTCTCTGGTGGGGTAAGGACAGGGCAAATGGCTGAGCCAACCTCTGTGTCCCCAGCTGTGATCTCGCAGTACACCATTGTGTGGGGGCCCTGCTGGGACCCGGCCTGGACCCTGATCGGCCAGTGTGTGGATCTCCTCACCAAGCCCTCAGAGGACCCCAGCGCCCCATTGCCCTGGTGGGACAAGAGCCGCCTTCTCTTCCACGGGGACTGGCACATGGACATTGAACAGGCCAACCTGCACCAGCTTGCCACTGAGGTGGGTGCTACTGGACTGGGGAACAACATGGTGTGGGGTCAGCTCACACCTGCCTCTCCTCACGCCTGCCCTTGCAGGACCCCTACAACACCACAGAGAACATGCACTGGGAGTGGAGCCAACTCTCCTTCCACTGGAAGCCTGGGCAGTTTGTCTTCAAGGGCAACCTGGACATCAATGTCCGAACAGCCTCCAAGTGAGTATGGGGCCATGAGTATGGGAGCCCTCACCAGTGCTGGGGAGTGACTGGGGTCTCTTTCTGCATTCAGATATGATGACTGCTGCTTCCTGCACCTGCCTGACCTGTGCATGACACTGGACCTGCAGTGGCTGTGCCATGGGAACCCCCACGACCATCACGGCGTGGTGCTGCGCTCCCCCGAGTTCCTGCCCGAGGTGCCAGTGGGGCAGCAGTACGACTCCTACCGTGCCTTCCGTTCCGAGAACCTCAACCTCTCCATCCGCATGGACCTGACACAACCCAGTAAAGGTGGCTGACAGCGTCCTGGGGATCCCCTGGGGACAGGGGGCATAGGGCAGGGCATGCTGGTTGTGGGTTGGGTGCTGCCATGTTCTGGCTGATGGTGGGTATATTCTCAGAGCACTCCCAGCCCCGGATCCTGCTCTACAGCAGCACCCTCCGCTGGATGCAGAATTTTTGGGCCACATGGACCAGCGTGACACGGCCCATCTGCCGTGGGAAGCTCTTCAACAACATGAAACCCAGCAAGAAGAAGCTGGGGCAGCATTACAAGCAGTTGTCCTATACTGCGCTCTTTCCCCGGCTGCAGGTAATTCCCAGGGCCAGGAATCTGGTGTTTCCTCCCTGCTCTGCCTCTGCTAGACTCTCAGCTCCTGCTCTCTGCTCTCTCTCAGGTGCATTACTGGGCCTCCTTTGCCCAGCAGCGGGGAATCCAGGTGGAATGCTGCCAGGGACACATCTTCACTCGGGGCACACAGCGGCTCATCCCACAAGGTGAGTGGGAATCCTGCCAGCAGCACTGCCAGGTACAGCAGGGCCCTGGCTGACCCCTGTCCCTGTCCCCCAGCCGGCACGGTGATGCGACGCCTCATTTCGGAGTGGAGCATCACGCAGATGGTGAGTGACCTGAGCCAGGTCACCGTGCACCTCATGGCCTCCACTTGTGATGAGAACGCTGACCACCAGCTCGACACCCTGGTGAAGAAAACCCACCTGCTGAGCCTGTCCTCCCTCACCTACCAGCGGCACAGCAACCGCACGGCTGAGGAGGTACCACTGCAAACAGGGCACAGCAGCTTGTGCTGGCCTGGTGGCATCTCCAGGACAAGGGGATGTCAGTTGTTGGATGCAATGGGGAAGGGATTTGGCTGGGGAAGAGACAGAACTTCAGGGCCTCCAGTCTACCAAGCACTTGACTTTGTGCCCATGCTGTGATCCCTGGGGTGGTCCGGGCTCCAGTCCCCACGCTCTGCCTGAAGGGCTAGCAGAGCTCCTAGTCCCAGTGCATAAGGCCACAGGGCAGGGCCAGGGATGGCTTTGCTGTGCTGAGGCACTGGCCCTCTGTGCCCAGGAGCTGTCCCTGCGTGATGGGGACGACGGTTTCCACACGCATCAGCTGCACTTGGTGGATCTGCGGGCGTCCTGGACCACCACAAACCGGGACATCGCCTTCGGCCTCTACGATGGCTACAAGAAAGCGGCAGTGCTCAAGCGGAACCTGTCCACCGAGGCCCTGAAGGGGCTGAAGATTGACACACAGCTGCAGGCCAAGAAGCTGAAGCGGGGCCCTCTCTCTGCTCACTCCATCCCTGCCAGAGTGACCGCTCCCATCACCAGCGGCCGTCCTGAGAGAGCCTCCTCAGGGGGTGAGCACAGCGGGGAGGGGAGCAAGGGGAACCCCACAGCTCAGAGCTGTGCTGCTTTCATAAGTACATTTGAGCCATCCCCACATAGCTTTGCACTGACCCTTTCTCCTTCCCCAGGGGCCTACATGCTGCAGAAGCTCATTGAGGAGACTGACAAGTTTGTGGTTTTCACGGAAGAGGAGTCGGGGGCCAGCGAGCAGCTCTGCGGCATCGCCGCCTGCCAGACCGACGACATCTACAACCGCAACTGCCTCATCGAGCTGGTGAACTGCCAGGTACCTGCCTGTCCCCACAGCCTGGCTGTGACAGGGGCTGTGCCTGCCCCAGAATGGTCCATCAGACCCCCGGGGTCTCTCCCCCCACAGATGGTTCTGCGTGGCGCAGAGACGGAGGGGTGTGTGATCGTGTCCGCCGCGAAGGCACAGCTGCTGCAGTGCCAGCACCACCCTGCCTGGTATGGGGACACCCTGAAGCAGAAGACATCCTGGACGTGTTTGCTGGATGGCATGCAGTACTTTGCCACGACAGAGAGCAGCCCCTCTGAGGGGGAGCATGGCCAGCTCTGGCTGGAGGTGAGCGTGTGATCGGTGAGCTACATGGGGGAGAGGCAGAGCTGTCAGTGCCCTGCCCAAGCCAGGGAAAGTGGGGACAGCCAGCAGTGCCTCCTTGCCTCCCCAGGTGAAAAACATTGAGGAGCATCGTCAGCGGAGCCTGGACTCGGTGCAGGAGCTGATGGAGAGCGGGCAGGCAGTGGGGGGCATGGTCAGCACCACCACAGGTACTGCCCACAGCTCTGGCTACTGTGCCTACCCCAGTCCCACTTGGGTGTAACCCCAAGGCTGGAAGAGCTGAGAGCATATGTCCTGTCCCTGTGTGGCTCC
The DNA here is from genome assembly GCA_013400495.1 of Nicator chloris. Classification (NCBI taxonomy): domain Eukaryota; kingdom Metazoa; phylum Chordata; class Aves; order Passeriformes; family Pycnonotidae; genus Nicator; species Nicator chloris. The sequence goes on from WAAE01000655.1 coordinate 132,788, forward strand.
AGGAGGTGGCTGGTGCTCCAAGCCCTGCACTGTGCAGTCCTGGTGTGCTGGGACATGGCACTCTGACTGTGGTCCCTCTGCCTGTCCCCAGACAGGAATCAGCCCTCGGAAGCCCAGCAGACCCAGCAGGTGCAGAGGATCATCTCTCGCTGCAGCTGCCGCATGTACTACATCAGCTACAGCCACGACATCGACCCTGAGCTGGCCACGCAGATAAAGCCCCCTGAGACCCCTGCCAACCAGGAGAAGGAGGATCTGCTGAAGAAGCAGGAGGGTGGGTACATCCAGACAGCGTGCCTTGAGGGCGTAGAGCTCTGGGCTGACCCGTGGCTAACTCCAGTGGTGGTTTCTTCTGCTGAGGTCAGAGGGTTGCATACAGGAGGGGTCCTCAACACATTTCTGGCCATGCTGAGGCCCCACTTGGCCCTTGTGTCCCTGCAGGAGCTGTGGACACCTTCACCCTGATCCACCACGACCTGGAGATCTCCACCAACCCCGCACAGTATGCCATGATCCTCGACATAGTCAACAACCTGCTGCTGCACGTAGAGCCCAAACGCAAGGTACCCACGGGGCTCCAGGTGTCTGTGCCACCCACTGCACCCAGGCACTCCTAACCTTGCCCTATTCCTGTGTCCAGGAGCACAGTGAGAAGAAGCAGCGGGTGCGTTTCCAGCTGGAAATCTCCAGCAACCCTGAGGAGCAGCGCAGCAGTATCCTGCACCTGCAAGAGGCTGTGAGGCAGCACGTGGCCCAGATCCGGCAGCTGGAGAAGCAGATGTACTCCAACATGAAGGTGAGCCCACATCCCTGGCTCCCTAGGATCCCCACTCAAGGGCAGAGGGTGCTGAGGGCTGTCTGTCCTTCAGTCCTTAAAGGATGACAGCAAAAATGAGATCCTGCTTGACCTGAACCACCGGCTGCAGCAGCAGCTGAGCCAGGAAAAAGCTGACCTGCAGCTGGAGAGCGAGGAGCTGAACATACTGATCAGGTAGGACAAGGGGGTATGCCTTTAAATTGAGAGTAGGTTTGGATTGGGTATTAGGGAGAAATTCTTCCCAGTGAGGCACTGGCACAGGTTGCCCAGAGATGCTGTAGCTGCCTCATCCCTGGAAGTGTTCAAGGACAGGCTGGATGGGGCTTGGAGCAACCTGGGACAGTGGGAGGTGTCCAAGCCAAACCATTCTGATTCTATGATCTCAGCCTTCCCCAGCATTGTATCCCCCTTACTCTAGGACTCCCACATCCCAGCTCTCTCCTCTGTGCTGCAGGTGCTTCAAGGACTTCCAGCTGCAGCGAGCCAACAAGATGGAGCTGCGAAAGCAGCCGGAGGACGTGAGTGTGGCACGGAGGACTGAGTTCTACTTCGCCCAGGCGCGCTGGCGCCTGACGGAAGAGGACGGGCAGCTGGGCATTGCTGAGCTGGAGCTGCAGCGCTTCCTCTACAGCAAGGTGTGGAGTTGGACAGTGCCCACAGCCCCTGAGCTGGGGACGGGGACGTTGGGAGCTGATGGCTTTGTCTGCACAGGTCAACAAGTCTGATGACACGGCCGAGCATCTGCTGGAACTGGGCTGGGTGACCATGAACAACCTGCTGCCCAATGCTGTGTACAAGGCAAGTGGCAGCTGGGGGAGCAGCTCTGCATCCTGGGGACCCATGGGTGGCCTGGGCAGAGTGGCCTCTCCTCACTCCAGCCACCCATCCTCTTCCCTGCAGGTGGTGCTGCGTCCCCAGAGCTCCTGCCAGTCCGGCCGGCAGCTGGCCCTGAGGATTTTCAGCAAGGTCCGGCCACCCGTGGGAGGCATCTCCATCAAGGAGCATTTTGAGGTGCCAGGGCTGGGCCAGGAGGTGTCAGAGTCTCTGTGGGGCACAGGCAGTGTGTGCCTGGCTCTGACATGTTTCTTTCCTGCAGGTGAACGTGGTGCCTCTCACCATCCAGCTCACCCACCAGTTCTTCCACAGAATGATGGGTTTCTTCTTCCCTGGCCGTAATGTGGAAGAGGAGGAGGTGGGGGATGAGGAAGATAAGTCCAAGCTGGTGACAACAGGTGAGAGGCTTGTGATCACCCTCCTCTCTGGACGTCCTTGAGCAGCTCTCAAGGTTATCCTGGCTGCGTGTCCAGGATATGTTTGTGGGCAGCTGCTGTCCAGCCATGAGTTGAGGAACAGGGATTTGGGGTCTCCCCTGTGGACAGGGAGATGATGGGAGGGTTGGGGTCATGGCTAACCCCTGGCTGGACACCACCACCACCTCACACCCTGTTTGCCCCAGGGATCCCCGTGGTGAAGCCGCGGCAGCTGATCGGGGCTGATGACTCGCTGGGCCCAGGGAAGGGGGTTGCTCAGGGACTGAATCGGACATCAGGGGTCAGAAGATCGTTCCGAAAAGCACCTGAGGTACCTCCTGCTGCCATAAGGGGGGAACCTGTGAGAGCCTTGCTGTGCTGCCAGTCTGTTTTCCCTTAACTGCAGGGCTGGGTAGCCATGTCCTCCCACACTTCCCTCCCACGCTTGTCTGTTTTCTCCTGCTCCCTCCCACCATGAGGATTTGCATCCTTTACAACCAGGCGCCTGCACGCTTGATGTGATCCCTGTATCTCATTCTTCCAACACTATGCCAGAGCAGCTCTCACCTCTCCCTGATGAAGCAATGCTGTGGCCTAGTGCCCAGCTGTCCCTTCCCTGCTGGTTCCTGGCTGTGTCTCTTCTCTTTCCCTTCTGCTCATGGATTCTGCTCTGTCCCCAGCATCCCGTGGACGACATCGACAAGATGAAGGAGCGTGCAGCCATGAACAACTCCTTCATCTACATCAAGATCCCACAGGTGCCACTCTGTGTCAGCTACAAGGTGTGAGACCGGTGGGACAGGGCACGCTTGGGGTAGTCTGGGCTATCGTCCCACACTGCCTGACACCTCTGTCACCCAGGGGGAGAAGAACAGCGTGGACTGGGGCGACCTGAACCTGGTGCTGCCATGCCTGGAGTACCACAACAACACATGGACGTGGCTGGACTTTGCCATGGCGGTGAAGAGGGACAGCCGCAAAGCCTTGGTGGCACAGGTATGTGAGACCACATCCCTCTGCCCACTCTGGAGGCTGCCAGAGCTGCTCTGCCCAGGAGATGGTAACCCCAGGCTGGGTGGCACGTTCTTCAGAGGGGGAAGCAGCTGCACTGGCTCAGCAGCTCAGGTTGTCACCCATGCCAAGGGCCCAGGGTGTGGCCACAGGGGTCACTGAGCCCCCTGACTCCTGGGGCAGGTGATCAAGGAGAAGCTGCGCCTGAAGCCGGCGGCGGGCGCAGAGGCCCGGGGGAAGCTGGAGAACAAATCCGATGGGACCATCCAGCAGCAGGAGGACGAGAAGGCTCGACTGCTCATTGGGCTGAGCGTGGGCGAGAAGAACCCCAGCAAGAAGTCGATCTTCAGCAGGCGCAAATGACGGCAGCACCCGGCAGGCCGGGAAGGGACTTGGCGTGCCCCGTGCTCCCCCCTTGAGGGGGTACCCCAAAGGCAGAGGAGGGGCTGCGCTGCTCCGTGGTGCCCGAGGAGGGCTCAGCCACTTGCAGGCCCTCGGTAGCCCCGTTGCTGTGGGGCAGGGGTGGAGCAGCACGGGGATGTGGGGCACAGGGTGCTCCGGGGCTGCTTTGTGGGGTGCAGAACCCTCATGCCAAGGGGTCCTGCGTGCTTCCCCCCACTCCCTGCTGTGTGGGTGCTGGGCCCAGCGCTGGGCCTGGTGAAGCAGCAGGATCGCTCCAGGCTGGGAAAAAGGGGAGCGGGAGAGAGTTTAAATAAAGAGTTTTTAATTTGGAACAGGCTGAGGCCAGTGGCTTGTTTCTTGCCTCACCCCGCAGTGCTGGGCTCAGCATGCCCCACCTCAGCCCGGCAGTCCCCCATCCTTGGGGGCTTCACCCCTTGCTCTTCCCGAGCAGTTGCTCAGGGCATCCATTTTGGGGCTCAGGGCACCCCTGCGTGGCCCTGGGCTCAGCCTGTGCCCTTATCCCTCTGCAGTCCTCTCCGTGAGCCCAGGGCCGTGCCGGGGCTCTGCAGGGACTGCAGGCACCCCCTCAGTGCTGCAGCACGTGGGGTACAAAGAGAGAAGGAAAGGTTGAAGGGGGAGCCGCAGAGTGTGTAAGGAGGGGTTCCCGGAGAAGGGCTGGGATCAGTCCCGGGCGGTCCTGAGGTGGGATCACTCACGGCTGGGTGAGCAACCCCCAGGTGTGTAGTGGGGGTGTTGGATGGAGGGGGGATCAGTCACGGGTGGGTGTCGCGGTGCAAGGGGCAGCCCCGCCGCCGAGCCCCGGGGCGGGGGGTGGTCGCGGCGGGCGGGGCGGGGCGGG
>WAAE01000656.1:0-32602 GCA_013400495.1 Nicator chloris
TCTTTTTTTTTTTTTCATTAGTTGTGCTGTTCACTTCCGTTTTCCTTCTCTTGGATTGTGTCATGGGTTATTTTAGTCTTGCTCCTACTTCTTTTCAAAGAAGTTTCATTTTCAGATTTTAAAAATCTGAAAAAAACCCCAAAGTTTATCTGGTGTTTAAAGATGCTTTGTAAATAAAAAAGCTTAAGGAGGGGTCATTTAGACCCATGTCTTGTAAAAGCTTCATATTACAAAAACTTACTTGCTCTAAATTCAGCCTGAGTGCATCCTTCTAAAAACAATAATAATGTTAGCTCTTGAAAACACTTAGTTTCTGATCCCAGAATCATTAATGATTTTAAACAGCAGTAACAAAACCTCATATTAATAGGAAAGAAAAATATTCCAAATTAAATATGTTCTTCATTTGCTATCGTCAAAAATTCTTTCCCTTGCAGGCTGCTATTTTCCTTGAAAAAAATAGTGTTTATTAGCTGCAATTGTATACTCTTTAGAAAACATAGAGTATTTCTAATTTTTTGTTTCTAGAGCTACTTTCTAAAGTACTAACAATTGAAAACAAGCATAGATCTAAATACCAATGATTTTACTGGCTGCAGATGTCTTCCTCTAGCTTTGCCTGAAATTGCTAGGAATTACGTGCATATTTGGAGTTAGGTTGGAGCTTTTTATGAAATGTCCAGTTGCGTTTTTTGACACAGCCTAATAACATTAGCCTTCTCATGCAAAATGCTTTTTGCCTCTAAAGAACAGCTGAGGTCCTACAGGCTTGTCCTGTTCCTCTTTTGAGTTTAGAACCTTAGATAGTGCAACAGCTTTAGGGGCTGTTCATCTGTATCAATCTCAGAGCTGATGATACTTGGGCTTGGTGTCTCTGCAGAAGCTCTGGCTTCTCATACTGCTTCTCTCTTCTCCTCAGCATCCATGGGGCCACCCATAGAAGTATTTCCTGACCACATGAGGATGTTATTTACAGGACTTCCTCTAAAAGTTCAAGGAGGGGGTAGATGTTGCTGTCTCTATGTGGCTGTTAATACTGTGAACGTCTTCTGGAGATGGCAAGCACTTTTATTCCCTTTCAGGGAATATGTAGAGAATTTTTTGCATGCAGTGATTGTTTCTGAGAACAGATCTTTGTGAGGAAAAGGCTTAGACAATTGTCAAAGATGATGGGAAAACGTATTCCAAGGTTAACTGGTAGTAAGGTTGATGTTTTCACAAGAGCACTTGACTCCCTCTCCTGAGACCATTAAAGCATCTATGCTAGTGCTTGAATATTAGTTTCCACTGGATTTATGCTCTTATTTTCAAAGATGGTTATATATTGCAGTAAGCATTTTAGAAGGCCCTTTTTGTAAGTTTGTTTTTATATTTTTTAATAAGGACTCTTCCTGAGCTGTTAGGATTTACAGAGGAGCAAAAGGGATGTAACACAAGAAGAGTTCTCCTAAATATTGTATTTTACAATGTCAGGCAGGAGAGGGGCAAAACCTTTTAAAGCAGTACGTCTCCTTTCCACACTGGGTTCTCTGTTGTGTATCTTCACTGCACCAATGGCAGTCTGTGGTTCAGTCTGTCTTCGATTTTTAATACCATTCCTCTTTTGAGGAGACCCCAAGAGAAGGTATTGCCACTACCAGCAAACAATGTTGCTACTGACTGGCCAGAGAGAATTAAAACATATCTCTGTAAATTGGATTTTTCCTTCTGTCCTGGGGACTCATTATGCTCAGTGTTTGGCAAACCCCTGTGCCTGTAAATTGATGTGCCTTCCCTGAAGCTGAGAACATTCATTTTATATCATGCAGAACACAGCTAAGCCCAGTTATGGGCTACTAAAATTGCATCTCTGTGCCACACTCCAACAGCAGATGCAGAGTACCCATATTAATCCACACTCCCTAAACCACTGCTGAAATTGGAGTCTGTCAAACAGATGCCTCGAAGTGGATTTGGACTCTCAGGGAAAGTGTTTCCTCTCTAAGGCCTCTCTGCACAGTGTTCAAGGAGTTAACAGGGGAGCTACTTTGCAAATAGAGGCAGAAGGTCATTGTCGGCAACAGCAAAGACTCCTACAGCCGGCCATGGAGAGCCTTTCACCCGTCATTTCCCACCCAGGGGATTGTAAACATTGGCTCGCAGCCATGGAGGCCTACAGAACTTCTCTTTACTTTCAGCATATACATTTTTACGTCTTAATGGAAACTGAAGCACGCCAAGTTATTCTTGCGTGTCCAGAAGGAGAGAGGGAGCTTCTGTTCAAGTTAAAGAGATGGGAGAAAGAGCCATTACTCACCCTGGAATTTGAAAACATAGAGATACGCTTGTTTAGTGGTGCTTCACGTGTAACATAGCTGCTGTTCTCAGGCAAACTTTCTCAACTCACAGGAATGTGTAGAATGCTGTCACTTAATCAGAATCCAGAAGAGGTCTTTTATCTGCCATTTGTTAGTAACTAGCAATATTGCTCTTATCTCATTGTCCTTTAGCCTGATGCAGTGCCCTCAGACTCGAGAACTTGTAACATGAAAGCACTCATTACCTTGAACATTCCTGTTTGTATTGTCTTAAGCTATTATCTCTTTGGCTTAAATAATTGATGCTTTGTATCAATTTTGAGAGTGTCATCTATAGAAGTCTGATCTACAACATTATTTTCACAAGTAAAACATTTTATATTTTTATAAGTCTGTCACCACTCTGGATTAGAGTCTTCAGTGATCTAGACTAATTCGGGTCTTGTTTATCCAACTAACACAATCTATAAATCATTTTCCTTGTAATGTGGCTTCTTGAAAATAACATAAATTAATCATACAATCTTTAATGTTTAGAATTGGGAAATAATGTCTGTCAAGCTCTAGTATTGGACCAACTGTAACATTCTGGTTTTCTGCTAAATCTTCAGATAGTTAATATCAGTTCAGAAAGTCCTATAACATTTATAAGTGGAGGAACTTTCGTTTTGGTTTCTTTCAAAATCATGGGCTTTTCTTAGTGCTGTGAACCCTTGTTTTAGCTACTGAGTAGTGTATCAAGTAGCAAGGAGGAGGAGGAGATGTTGCTTCTTTCTGCTCAGAAGAAAGCGGAGTGTGAGTTCCATCCATTAGAAGCAGAGAGGTGGAATACAATCTGTCTAGATACATAGTAGAATCCAGCCTGGTTAATGTAATTAATGCCTGCTTTTATTTTTATCCCATGATGGTCTAATGTAAAACGCATACACATTCCAGAGCAGTATCCAGAAACTCGGCTCCTTGCCCCTTCCAGCTGATTGTTCTTAAGCATTCAGCTGCTTTCAGACACAGTCTTGCCCCATGACTCATATACTCCTGGCAGAATAGTGATTTGGCTTCAACAAAGGCAAGGAAAGAGCTGTCACCCAAAAAAACCCTAGCCTAGTGGTCAGAGAATGTGCTTGGGTGTAGGAGGTGCCAATTAAATCCCCTTTGGCTGAGTTTCCACCCTGAGATTAACCTAATAACGTTTGCACAAGATGTTAACGTAGATGCAAGCATATAGTGCTTCTACCACCGCTCTTGGTTACAGGCTTCACCAGGTAAGGCTCCATATGGACTTTTGTTGAAAACATCCATCTACCCAGGGTATCTGTTTACCAAAAATGCATCACTTCAGCTCAAACACAGCTGCTTGTTTCTGGAGCACAGGTCTTCATTATGTGTGTGACCATCTACGCGTAAGACCCGCAGACACTTTCAGTGTAAGAAGAAGAATTTGATAACTTAAGATGCCTACAAAGAGCTTTGGAACCTCGGTGGATTGTGCCTGGCATTTTATTGATCTTAAGCTCAAAATTGATACTGGAATGTGAGATTCAGACAGCCTGAAGACGCTTCTTACTATTTTTGAAATTTCTCTCCATTCCCTGCTTTTGGCTGGAAATTACATGTCTATGGCAGGTCTTTGTCCTGGTGATGTTTATTTTGAGACTCAACTAATTTAAAAATTATCTGTAGTATGTTTAAGTATATGTGAATGTATACACCTATGCATATATTGCATCTCTATATGGAAAGTTCAACTTTTTCTTCATGTGCATTTACAAATCTCTTTTCACATTTGTTTTTAGAAAGAAAGATGTTTCATGAGGGTTTTGTTTCTCAAATGTAATCTCAAGGAATTCTTAAAAGGTATTTCATAGGAGTTTAATCTCTGTGGTATCATTTACAATTTTGCTTACTTCAGTTTAAAGCCATATGTTTATGTAAGGCTATAAGAAAATCTACTGCATTCAGTTTCAAGTGCAAAACAGATTTGTAGTGTTCAGAGCTGCTCAAATTCTTTATGCCATAGATATAAGAAGGCCCAGCTCTGTGATGGCTGTCATGATGGTGAGCCAGTTGAAGTCTGCACCTTGTGAAGTAGTGAGGGCAGGTACATCCCAAGTGAAGCTTCTACTGCAGACAAACTGTCTAGTTTGCAACCCTGGGTTATGTAGGAGTTTTTACTCTAAGCTGTTGCTTCACATGACCATCTCTGACAGATGTTGCTCCAGCAGCCTTTTATCTACTGTGCCAGGCTCTCAGTGAAATTGGTACTATGCCTTCAGACACAACATTAGTTTGTAAGTTTCATTCTCAACTGAACGAAAAGAGTATCTTGTAGAATTTGTTTGCACCAAGTTTCTGCTGTCTAGACTCCCAAGCTGTCCACAGTAAAGCCTCTCACCTAGAGAACTGGCCCAATTTAATCCATTCTTTGTGGCTTCTCTGTGCATCTCCTCCTTTTGTTCAAGATAGCTTGACAGAAGTGGGCCCAAGTTCCACGGGAGAGAGATCTGTGGTGGCTTTCATGGTTTTGCTTAATTTAGGCTTTTTCTGTTCAGGACTGGAGTCCAACACAGCACCCCAGGAAGTGGGAACACTTTTCTGTTGACCAGACTCTGGTTTTCTGGTAGCAGTGGAAGGCTGGTCGTCATTATAAAGTCCAGCTGTAGGTGGTAAGGCTCAGATTCTCTAGTCTGATGAACCCAAGAAAAGGCCAGGCAATCAGAAGGACAGCTGTGGGGGATCTTGGCATGGAGATGACCATGGTTTGGTCCTTGGCACAAGTTAGAGCTGTGTGTTCTCCTGCTCCCAGGGACAGAGCGTAAGTGATGTGAGAGACTGTAGAAGAGGTGGATGGCATCCAGTGGGAATATGCAGGGTGCTAGATGAGTTGATTTTGTGGCTTAAAGATGTAGAGGAGAGCAAAGCAACTGAAACAAAGCCCAAGACGTGTTTCTAGAAGTTAGGACTGTTCCCTGAGCTAGCCAATGCCAACAGGTGACTGAGCAAGTGGAAACATGCCAAATTGTTGCAGCCAGACGCAGAACAAGGCCTGTATTCCAAGGCACAGTGTCAGGAGGCCACCTTTTAGGTTTTTCTAGGGTTTTTTAGCTTTAGTTTTGTTTGGAATTGTGGAAGGAAATGTCTTCTTCCTTACAGTAGGTGTTTGACTTGATCTGCATAAGAAGACGGTGTTTATTTCTTTCTGCCTTTGTGGTTTTTTTTAGTTCTGAGGTAGAATATTAGCATTTGCTGTTTCAGTCTACAGATTTGATTATTGAGTCTTGAACCATGATTGAAGAATGGCTACTTCTATTTAAAGTCTGTCACTCTCAGTGTTGTTAAGTATCTCTATCTGTAAATACATTGCAATATAAGCACAAGTCTCATCGCATGCAAAGCTGACCATTTCTGTAAAGAATTGAGTTGTCCCATATTCCATAGAAGGCTGCACTGCAGCTCAGAGAACAGAGAATCATGGTTTTGATTTCAGTACACAACAAGACCTGGCAAGTCTGACTTTTGTGGGATCTGGATCAGGTAGAGTAGTGCTGCTGATACTATTTTTGCTCCTTTCTTTTTGTATAAAGATAAAACACTTTTCACCTGAAGTCTCAGATAGTCTTTCAGAAATGTTCTCTGTATTGTCTCTGTAGAGAATTCTGTGAAATACTCTGCTTAGTAGAAATACATTTCCTTGTATGGGTTTTGAGGTAAGGTCTGAATCACTAGTGGTTGAAATATTACCTCATGTTAAGAGCCAGTTTTCCTTTCTAGTAGTTGTTCCACACAGATGTTTCATGCACAGAGACTTTTAAGGTAAAACCCACTGAATGTAGGTGAAGTATCTTCAGCTGCACATGATGTGCAAACACACACACACACGCACATTCATGCCTCCTGTCAACAGATATACCTAGAAATGCTCTTCGGCAGCACTGTCACACTGGTTGATGTGGTGTTTCCTAGAAATAAAAAAAGGAAAATTCTGGTTAGTTTTGTGTGTATAGAACATCTAAGAAATGAATGGCTTCTTTATTGATCATGTTATCTTACAGTAGATGCTAAACTGTGTTTCCTTCAAATCACAAATGCTTTAACATCAAAAACAGGAGATCCCATTCTAAAACAGCAACTTGATAGTGAGTGGTACATGTGATCAGGATTTGGGTTTTCTATAAATAAATAATCTCTTGCTGGATAATCTAACTCATGGAATGATAACAACATTCATTCCAGATTTCATAAAACAATTCATCAAGCTTGCAGCCAAAATGGAAACAAATGGGAATAAAAGAGATAAAATTGATATTGCCATGTGCACTTCATGAGACCCATAGTACTAGGAAGGATTTCATGTTTTGTGTGCTAAATCTTTTGTCAAGAACTAAAACATTTAAAATCCACTGAAGTAGTCTGATACACACTTACTTTAAAAGGGAAACTATTTTAATGTTTCTGTAAACACACAAGCTATAATCATCTTTCTCTAAGAAGGAAACATTCTCTCCAGTCATACCTATCTCTGTGATGGAACTGAAAACAGTAAAATAACAGTGGAAGAGCCACTACTCAAAAGAGAGATTAAACGATTAAACAAACATAATTGTTTGGGCAGATACTATCCCTGGAAACTAACACGCATCATATAATGTAGCAATTATTACCTTCTCTATCACAAGAATAATAATAGGTCTTCTGAGATAAAGAGAGTCCTAGATTTGCTTTATAAATGCAGAATGCTCAGTGAATGCTTTAAAGGGTAGTGATAGGAAAACACAGTAAGACAGGTGCCAGAAAGTAAAGGAGACAGCGCCTTTTCCAAAACAGAGATGAAAAATATATCATTGTACAAAGGCTAAAATTTAGCACATGCTAAAATCTCCTATCTTGGCCTCATTACACCTGTGGGACAAGCGGGTTTTGAATGTGTTCTCTGCCTGTGCTGGAATTGTTGTGCATGGTGCTGCAGGGTGGAATGAGGCATTGTCTCTCCTCCCTTCCTCACCCTTTTTCCTCTTGCTCCTGCCTCCAGCACACTCCAGACTACCTCCTCCCTCATTTCCTGGGACTCATGCACACAGAAACACACACAAAAACCATTTCCCTATTTGGCATAGCTGTGATCCACTTCCAGAGGTCTTTGGAGTGTTCCTAGGGGGCATGGAAGTTGACATGGAGGTGGGGAATATCATCATTGCTGGAGCAGGGCATGGTGATGGAGTGGTGGTGGGTCTGTTACACAAGAGGGATGTGAAGTGGGGCCACCTTGGGCTGTCAGGAGGACTCAGAGCAGCACACAGGACAAGTGTAGGGCCCATCATCCTGCAGAAATGCCATCATGTCACAACCTAGTGTGACCAGCCCTCTGGATTGCCACTTGGGCCCTGCTCAGTCCTGGCTGTTGGTCCATACTCAAAACTGAAGGCAATAAAACATTATTAAACAAATCTTTTCCTAAGCAGTTTTTGATATTACAGTGACTTCATTTTAAGCAATGTTACACTGTCAGACCAGCCATTTCAGCATATTCAGTTCAGAAACTGCATTTCTTCTTTGCAGTCTCTGTGGAGTCTTTTCAGCTGTGTTTCTACCAAGTGAGAGGGAGGTGAATTAGGCAGAGACAGCCTCTCTTTGTAGTAGGGATTGAAGCCAGGCTTCAGTCAATCTGCTTGTCTGTAATTCTGTCCTCTCCAGCTAGTCTGTGGCAAATGTGTCAAGCTTAGTCATACAGCTAAGACATTTTTTACAAAGCTTCAAGAAAATTCTTCAAGTTGTTTTACAGTCCCAGACCTGAAGAACAAGCCATGAAGTAGCAAGTTCACAATGAATTTGGTAAGATTCTACTTTGAATCCTCGTGAATAGTTTGAAGCAAATGACTTTTTGTGAAATTTGGAAGACCATGAAGCTACACTAGAGCTTGACTCTGCATACTGTACCATAAATTCTGTAGCTATGTTCCCTCATTTTACTCAAAAAGAAAGGACAAAAATAAATGAAAAACAATCAAAAAGATGTCCTGAAGATCATGTGAAAGCCTTGTTGATGAGAACTGAACAAAAAATCTGAGTTTAAGAGCCATTGCAAGGAAAAAAAAAATCTGCAAGTAATCTTTCAGGAGATTTAAATGCTTTAAGTAACAAAATGAGCCAGCATCTAATGGCCAATATAATTAACAAAATCAGTACGAAAAGAGCACAGAAGAAACCACAATCACAAAAGCAGAATATTTACAAGAAGAATTTTACTTGGATTCAAGGATAATTTATGTGAATTTAACCATCCTGCTGATTTCTTTTGTGGCATGATTTCTGTGAAAGTTAGTGTTTTAAAAGGTTTTACAGGCCTCTTCCAAACCCCTTCAGAACTAATTAGTACAGAATTAGTCTCATCCAACTTTGGATATCTAAAAGGAAGATGTCTACATGTGGGCCAGTCAGATTCTCCCCATGGTTGGTAATGAATTGCAGTGTGTGTTTATCTGACCTGTGCAAGACGTTTAGCATAAAGTGAGACCAGTTGCTGGGTGAGATGAGGAGTAGGCCATGCCTCCCCCACCCCATGATTCTTGTGGAGCCACCTCTGAATCAGAGGAGATGAGGGAAGCATAGCAAAAGCCTTCCTTCTGGAGTGAAAGGAAGACCCAGGGCCACAGCGTGACTCACTGGCTGGTAGATTAAACAGTGCCAGAAAACATTCGTGGGTACTGGAGCTCAATTGTCTATACTGTTAAGTTATTAGAATGGTTCCTGGCATGAGTTATTCCAACCAGCCCTTCCCCAGACAGTTCCTAGGCACTGGCAGTTAAGCATGGACCAAAGGCCATTCCCAGTAAGCATTTTGCATGCGGTCACCTTTTTTGGGAAGCTGAGAATTTAATAATATGGACATAGGCCACTCTGTACTTTTTGGTCTCAGTGCCAAAGGAACATTTCCTGTCCCATTTAATTTCCTAGCACAGACATAGCTGCTGTGTTACAGTCTGATCCCTGCTTTGTTCATGTAGCTGTGCAAGTGGGCATTGGTCTGTACTTAAAGTCTGTGGCAAACTGAAATGTAGTCTTTTGTGTCTGTGTTACTCAACCTCATCCCTAAACCACTGTTTGTCTTTGTCTTTTTTGAACTGAATGCTGTTCAGACAGCAACTATATTTGAAAAGGGCTGTATGTTGTGCAGATCCATTTAAATTGAATGGTTACGCCAAAATGAAAATCTGTTCTGTAAAGTAAATGGAAATTATATGAGACTGACACAGTGCCTAGATCTGTTCTGTTGCTATGAGTAGGCGCTTCCCACAAATTTGATTTTTCATCAGAAACAGGTAACATGAAGCAAAGAATTGAAACTCCTTGGGCTAAGTGGTGCCTGAAAGCCACATCTGTCAGGTGTAGTAAGGCAGAAAGCTTTATTTCAAAGTGAAGTTCTCTTTCTTCATCTGATACTAAATGCAGCTCTGCCCTTGCTTCTCATGGAGCACATTTCCTTCTTCAGAGGGTCAGACACAGCCTCAGCAGACTTTTGCAGATGTTCTTTTCCTTTCTTCTCTCTCTCAGATCCACATGTCACTTATTTTCATCATGAAGTGCTGCCTAAATCCATTAACTTTTAAATAGTTAGAAGTGGTGATCTGCAGCTACTGATACCCTTCTTACCTGATACCATCCAGTCTTATCTGAATAGTAGAAACATAGATTGTGCACTGGAAAAGGAACTTAGTTACATCTTTAGGTATCTACTTCTTCCACTGTGTGAATATTCTCAGTCTTTTCATACGTAGCTGGATCTGTTAAATGCACGTTACAGGATATCTTCAGGACAGGCAGAGGGGGCTAAGAAGCTAAAGGGGGAAAAGGACCTACTTTTGCCCTGGAGCATTTGGAGGCAATTGGAAGAAGAGAGGACAGGGTGTGAAATTTGAGGGAACTTGGAGGTGCAAAGGAGCTGATGAGGACGTGAGGGAAGGCAGAGCCCATGGGATGCAGCAGGGCAGCAGGCTGTGTCCACTGAGATGTTTGCATAGGAGCAGCAGGGAATTGGGCGTTTTTGGTGATGCTGTCAGGGGACCACTGGTGTGTGTGACAGGAAGGCAGGGGAAAGAAGCCATGAGGTCATTGGATATGTGGTAGAAACGTGGCTGGTGTAAGAGGGGAGTTGAAGAGATCAGCCAGGGTGAGGAGAAGCAAGGAGAAGGCAGTGGAGAGAAATTTCTTAGGTGAGAGGACTAAAATGCAACATGGTCACTAAAGTCAACAACCTCCAGAGTATTTTGGAGTCTCGTACAATTTAGGATCTCCATCAGCACGAATGAACATGAATCCTTTTCATACAGAGCAGTGATGACGTGCTGCATTTCATGTGTGTCAGACTTTCAGGAGAGACAGAATTTAAGTGAGATGTACTGATGCAGGTACTGATGGTTTTTTCATCCTAAAAATGGGACTTAATCAAACAGCTCTGTTAAGTGCGCTGTCGTTCAGGGAGACCTTGTTTCCCTGGTAGTTTGACTTGCCTAAGCAAAGTATTTTTTCACTCAGAATCATGCTAAAGAGGAAGTGATGACCTGCTTGTTCAGCCTCACCATATCCTGTGTTCAGAATAATTTTCATTTCTACTTCTCTGCAAATGTTAATGGAATATCCACAAATATTTTCTTGGTTTCTATGGTAAGAGGGAGTGTGAAACTGTCAAAACCACTGCATCATACACATCATCCTGTGCTTTTCAGGAGAAGACCCTGACCACAAAAGGAGTCATCTGTGGCATTACGTGTGTGCGAATTGACATTTAGTACATTTTGATCCCTTTCAGGTTCACATTTTGAAACACAGACTTGCATGTTACAAACCATAGAGGTTATTTGATCACTTTTATAATGACACATTAATGACAGAGCATATCAAAACAGCTCAACACAGACTCCTTCCTCTCTGACTATAATGCAGTCAGGCATTAGCTGAAACGTAACTGTTAGTTTTCAAGAAATCTTATATTTTACAGGTTTAACTTTCCAAATTACTCAAGTAAAATCTCCCAGTCCCCTGTCTATGCAGGCATGGAGCATAGCAGGGTGCAAATGCTTGGGGAACTTGCCAGTAAGGGGTCACATGGGAGAAGCAGGCACAGTGCTGCACACTTCCGCAGCCATCTGAAAACAGCGCTGTTCCCCTGAGCAGGCACGGACACGGGCAAGAGCTGTGATGCTTCTCTCAGGAAAGGAGCAGCTGTCCTGTGCCACACTCTTCTGGAAGGGACTTCAGTTTGGGGCACACGGTCCACAACCATGCATCCCCCGGTTCTGTGCCTAGGAGTGCAGAGCCCTAATGTTGCAGGGCTTCTGGGATTGGGGAACATAAATCATCCTTATGCTTTCTGTGAGAAGAGCCATGTGGACCTTAAACCAGGGATCTTGAGGTTTGGTGGTATTCCTGCAGATCAGAGATCACACAGCTTTTCCTCCTGACACTACAGCCAGCCATTCACAAACAGTAATGGGTTGAAATTGTCATATCCAATTTCTCAAAGCAATATGACTTCAGTAAGCTTTTCCACAAATGTACTGTGAGAATAAAAGCATAGTTCAGCTTGAGAGATACGTCTGCATTAGGAAAAATAACACGTTCTAGGAGGAATTGTATCTGATTCAGACAGGGCATCTCCAGAGAGAATCCTGGCCTCTAGTTATGTTTGACTTCTTTCCTTGGAGTGAATCTCTGAAGAAACTTCTCTGTTTTTTATACAGAGAAGTGTTTCATAAAAGCATCACTAGTATGGTAGCAAATCAGGAACAAGACAAATGGAGCTAAGTAAAGCTCAGCTTCCACACAGGGATCTGTTTCTGTGGATGGGTATCTGGAAGTGTAGCCTGCCAGTGCAGTACTTTTTACTGTGTTACTGAACTGTTTCATAGACAAATTTTATAAATGTCAAAATGTTTAAAAAAACTGTTAGCAAATATGACCACTCTTGCAAATATCCATGAACCTCCCTTCAATAGCCATTCAGTGGTTCCAAAGGCTGTCAGGGCATGTAATGATTGTAATAAATGTTGTGTTTGCTTTTGTTTCAATCTGGCTTTGACCAACAAATTCAGCTGATTACTTCCATTGTTATTTTTCTTAGAAGACAATTACATTGTTATCATTAAAAAACCCCACTAATTCTTAGGCATTTCTTTGTGTTGGTCTTGAAATTCAGAACTCACCATCCTAGTTAACATAATTTTACAATTTATTTTCATTATTATACTTTCCTTTGATTCTATCATTTTTTTTTCAGAGTTTTGGTTTGGTTCATGCTCCTCCTGAATGTTACATCTCCCATCTTCATGTTTGTTGAAGAAAAAAACAGTAATTGTAGAGACCCTGCCAGCCTCCATATTAATAGTCAGAGGTTTAAATTATAGCACGGAGTACGAAAATATTGGCACTTAGCTGATGGTCATGTGTTGTTATGGCTGGATTATAACTGTATTCAGGAGTGGAATACTCCTGTGGCTCTGAGATTATATTCTAACAAGATAGTAGTTTACACAGGACTCTGAGGAAGCTCCGTGTATTCTTCTGCAGATCTCCTGAAGAGACAGTCAGCCTCATCTGTATTTGGTCTACTTGTGGGATACAAAAGGATAAATATAAACTGTCCCATCTCTAGTGTGGGTCCAGTGAGCAGGACTTATCAAAGTACGTGGATGGAGCAGTGCCAGTAAAGTTCCCACTGGTTCCCTGCAGTGTGTTGTGACATAACCACCAGGACAAGAACAGCCTAAGAGCAGGCGCTTTATGTGGCCCATGTCCGTGGGAAAGAGTGTGTCATTTGAACATGCAGCGTGAGAGAAGTTACTGCTGGTCTGAGCAGCAGCACATGGACAGTCACACAACTGTAAAGGTCAGGAATCTGCCGGGAATCCTTGTGCTCTGTTGCTTAGTTAGAAACTGACAGTTTAGCATTCCTTTGTGTGCAAGGAAACCACAGTAGTCAGCACTGATGCCTTTGGTAAGGGACAGCTTTGAGAAGGATTTGACTCAATCTGTATGCAAACTGATAAAAAAAAAAGTTATAATTTCTTCAGTTGCTTCAGAGACAACTTTTGAGGCAGATCAAACGTTTACCCAAATTGGCCCATGCACTTAAGTTAACCCAATTGCTTTTATAGAAAATAGTACATAAACCATAAAGGGCTGAGAACAGACATGCTGCAGGTTCTGATTTGTCCTATGGGTAAACCCACAATATTCCCTGGCTTGCTTGTTTCCACTTTTACTCTGGAAAGAGTTTGGGCTCTGTAGGCTGCAAAAGCTTCAAAGAGTTGCTGGTAGTGTGGTGTGGTGTTATGATTGTCACACCAGTGCTGTACTGTGAAACTATAGTTCTGTTGTACCCTGAATTGCAGTATTCTTGACAAGAAATGGTCTCACATCCTGAATCATCATCACTGCATCTATGGATACTGAGATTTTCCATACAGGACCCTTTTCTATGTGCTAGCTAAACCACTTGGCCCTAATATGTGAGTTTTTACCATATAGATTAAACTAAGTGGGAGCTGTACATACAGCATTTAGGAGGTTGTAATTCTGCAGCTAAGCACTCTCTTTTCTGTTCCTTTTTGTTTTGCAGGTTGTTACTTTGTGGTATAGAGCTCCTGAAGTCTTGCTTCAGTCCAGTTATGCAACAGCAGTTGATCTTTGGAGTGTTGGCTGCATATTTGCAGAAATGTTCCGTCGAAAGTAAGAAATACAGTTTTATTTTCTTCGTGCTTTTCATTTGAAAAAATGTGCAGTAATGCCTGTTACAATATACCAAATCATGTCTATATTGGAAAGGCCTGATAGGATGTTTTATTTGCAGTGCAAAATATAAATGCCCATTGCAGATTCATACTTGTTGCTGTCTTGAAGTCTCTTTCGATGGGAGTCTCAGCTCTCGGTAAAACTTGCATGAGCATTGTTCTATTCTGGTTGAACCTGAATCCAAATGCAGATAAAACTGTGTAAGAGAGGCTGTTGATCAACTTCAGTAAAGCTGGATTCTGAAAAGGATTTACCCTGAGGAAGGCAGGGCACTGTGGTCAGCAGAGTCTTCTTCCTCTGCAGTTTGCACATTGAAGCATCGGGTGTTTGCTTGTAGCCTGCTCTTGGGATATTTGAGATTGAAGAAGTTGCTGTACAGTTGTTTCCTAGAGGTGGGATTTTTTAAGAATAACTTACGTAGCCTGAGGGTAGGGTAACATACATGTTAAATGTAGTCAGCCTCATCCTCCAAGGTAAATGGCTTTTTTTTAGCTGATTGTATGAAACTGGAACTAGCTCACTACAAAATATTACAGCTGGATGCAGTGAGCTGTGAATTGAAGAGTCCCTCTCATGTACTGGTCTTTGCCTGCTGAAAGCCACTGATGTGCAGGTTGTACCATGTAGGGTGTGGAGAGGGACAAACCTGCAAGAATTGACAGGGTAAATCTGCCTTGATACTAACCCAATCACTCGCATTTTGGTTGAGCTAATGGCAAAAAGTGCATGTTGTCATCACCTGGGTGATCTCCATGTAGAAACTGTGTGTGTAGCATTTTGTAACACCCATGGTGAAGGCAAAGGATATATAGAAAGAAAATGTGAAAGAAAAATATATACTGGGTTGCTTAAAACCCAAAACCAGTACAATTTACAAGGAGATGCAATGTTATAAGGGCCTTGGGAAACAGCTATGTAATTTATACAATAAGTTCAAATACTAATTGAAGCCTTGCAAAATAACTTTGGGATTTTACTACTTACTAATGTTATATGGAAAAATCATCTTTCTTGGGCTTCTTGCCTGGTCAGATGGCCTGGGTAGAGTTCTTCTCCACCCTCTCTGACTCAGAAATGAAGTCAGAAAATGAGAGAAAAAAAGAATGAGGGTTTTAGAAATATCAGTTAAACTCTCCATTGCAAATTTTTGAAGATTCAGTCTTAGCCCATATACTGACATATTCACAGTAGTATTAAGCTGATGATAGTTTTTATGATTCAAATAGCAGAGTCAAAAGCTTCATTTTAGCATTTGCAAAAAGAGTGATACAGGCAAAAAAAATTAATGCAGAACTTTATTACACACTCAAAACTTTTTTCATCTCATTTAATTTGAAGCATTTTGACAGATAAGAAGTACTGCCGTATACAAACTCCACCAATTTAATTTTATTTTTCTTGTAATGGCGTATGAGCTTTTCTGAATCTCCAAATCCACACAGTAAATTAAATTTTCTGTTTACATATAAATGCAATTACTTTAATACTACAAAATCAGGGGTTTTTTTTTCTTATTGAATCTGATTTGAACCAGAGTTCGGTAAAACCAGGACTTCCATTTTTCTTGCCAGTTGTAGGGTCAGTCTGACATTCTCAGTCTTACATTTGGAAGATTGTCAAAAACTGTAGAGGCCAGGAGTCTGCCAAGTCTGTATGTACTATGATCTTTCATCACAAACATGACTTCTACATGCTTCAGTGTACAACCATGATTTGGAAGACTGTTCTCAACATTCTTTGCCATAAAGCCACAGCAACAGCCCTGAATGGTGGCTCTGTGGGTTAACACTGCAATACTCTCTGCATGATCTGTGTTGTCTTTTGGATTCTTCTGATAGATTGCAAAAGAAAGCCCATGTTACTGTGACCTTGGTAGCAATAAAATGTAAGATTTTGCAAACTCCATGGAGTATATGCAAAAGCTTGAATAAATGCAATAGCAATTTTGCTGGGAAATGGTAATCACCAATCTGTATTTCCACTGGTGTTGGGAGTGTAAGAGTATGAGAAGGAATTTAAAACTTTACGTGATAAACATGGGTTTGATACTAAAACAACCTTTTTGTTTTGCTGTCCTGCTGGGTACTTTTTGCCTTCTTTTCCTACTCTCTTTCGCTTTCTCTTTTAAAGATCTTAAAGGTCTGTCATTTCTAAGAAACATACTGAGACTTCTGTGGGCATTTTTATATCCCAGGGACTTCAGTGGAATGAGTTTCATAATAAAACACTATACAGCATCACAAAACATACCAAAATCCCATATGTCAAGGAGACACTGGACAGTTTGAGTTTGCTTGAATAAAATTTTGTAGGCTGTCACAAACACAGTGAGGGTGCTTTAAGCCTGGATAAGTGCAGGAGAAAAGCGAGCTCTGTATGAATAGTCCAGTCTGTTACAGGTTACTGTGTTGCTTAAGTGGATGGCACCTCAGTTTAAATCACCTTTAATCTAAAAAAAATGAAGACAAATGCAAGCCAAGTATTTATTTAAGAAGTAGATCCGAAATACACAGAAGTATATAAAGGACTTGGACACACACAAAAAAATTATATATCTCTCTGTCTAGACACACCTAGAGTAAATTTGAACATTTCTCTCATCTTGGCTGATTCAGCTAAACAAATTACACTTTTCAGCTCTTTTCCTCCCGCAGTCTGAGGTTTGTATAAAGTCATAGCTATTTTAAAACTGCGCATTTTAATTTTGGTACAGATTTATAGGCTTCTCCACAGATGAACACATAGAATTTGTATCCTAAAATCCCTCAGATTCCCAAGGATCCTATTCTATTTACAGAACAGCAATAAACTGCTCAATGCTCAGGTGTATGCGTCATGTACACAGAAACTTTTCTGCTTTGAGTGTCTTTTCTGCCCATGTGCACTGCTGATGACAGCACCCCCAAAATAAACTTTACTTCAAAAATTCCTTTTATGACAGCTCCAGTTTTTAAATTTCCTGTTTAGTTAAGCAGTTTGCAGTGACTTCTAGACATTTGGATGGAGTGTCATTATATAACAAAAGAGTAAATGTATTTGTCATAGTGCCTGTTTTCTTTGTGATTTAAAAGCTCTGGTGCATGGATAGTAAAATCCGCTAGGGGAAATGGTAAGCTGTGCTATATGGCTTGCTACTATGTGAGAGAGTCCTTCAGAGGTACAGCTGGCACAACTGACAGGGGCCTGAGGGCATGGGGACATCATTTGGCGCTTTTTTAATGTGTAGATAAAGATTTGAATTACTTATAAAAAGATACACGTTGAGGCTGAGCATTTTCCAGGCCAATAGGAAAGGGCTTTGCGCCTTCTACTTGGTGAACCCCTCGTTAAAGAGAAAGGCAAAAATGGGAATAGCATCCACTTCTGTCTGGATACATAAAACTCTTCCAGCTGGCTCAAGGAGTGTGGGCAGCTCCTAAGCAGGGAGCCATGACCAGAGTTTTAGGAAGAGAATGTCTTCTTGCTTCAGTTAGGTAATACTTATTCCAAGGGAATGAGGGTGAAAGGAGAAAAAGAGCGAAATCCCCGATTCAGACCTGTGTGAAATGCTCTATAAAAGGAAACTTGGATCACCAATCTTGGATTCTCTGCTGAGTAGGCAGTCTTGAGAAAAAGCATCAGAATGTTTGGTGCTTCATTCTTAGTGCATCTACACCTGCCTCGTTTTCAGAACCATGCTCCTGTATGATTTCAGTGCTGCACAGAGTAGGAGGTTGGTAGGTGTGCGTGTGGGACTCAGGAGTCAGGCTATCTATGTGACAGTTCCAGCTAGGCAAGTTTAACTATAATATTAAACAAGCAACAAGCAACTCCCTTTGGTGTAAATATAAAGCTAAAAATCATCAGGAGAGACTATTAGTTTTTGTAGCCTCTGTTATGTTCGCAGCACAGTCAAGCTGAAGAAATCATACGCTAGAGGGTGGCCAGTGTTGTGACTGCATGTTTACAGGCACCAATTCAATCCCAAAACCCAAAAGACAGTCCTCTCCCAAAACCCTTTTCCACCTCCCCAAACCAAAAGTAAAACAGTATTATCTCAGTGCAACAAGCTTCATCTGTTCAGGAGGGAAATTAATTCCATTCACATGGGTTTCTCACTGAGACTGTCCATGCAACTGCTCCATGGTGTTTTAATCAGCCTGCTGTTGGTAAAATCATCAGTCCCAGAAAGTCAGAAGCCACAAGATTGGCATGGATAGTATGAGGTTATTATTTATTCATTTTTAAATATTAAATCATGTTTTTAGCAGTTGTCTCATTTTTCAGCCTACTCTGTCAACTCCTAATATATGTGAGACAGTTACTGCATTACCAACTGTGCTTGAAAATTCTAACAGCAGATAAGAGATGTGTGACTCTACTAATACCTGTGGTGGGCCAAGTTCCCTGCTGGACACAAACAGCAGACAGGGAAACAAGTTATTGGCATATAAGTCATCTTTCAGTGGTATAAATTTGTCCACATAGGGGAGTTACATCACTGTGTGTAGAAAAAACATGAGCTTGGGACTTTGTTGTTCTAGATAACGTATACAGATGTGATAATATCAAAACTCTGGTGATATGAACACTGGATTTGGGACCTACAGGCTGCCTAGAATCATAAAACATCAGGTTTTAAAAAACTAGCAGTACATACTCATTCTTAGCTACAATGTCTTAGGGTATTGAGTAATTGTAAATCATCTAAAGCACTAAAATATAGTAAATCTTTATTCCCCTTTCCAAACAAGCCATAAATTATTAGTACAGTCTGAAGTGCAGTCACCAGGTCCATTGCATGTACTTTCCTGTTTCAGCTACAGAACCAGGTGGTAGAATGGGTCTGTGGAAGGAGACCGTGAGGGTCGTGTGGCCAGCAGGGCTGGGAAGGTGACTGTCCCTCTGTAGTGAGACCTCCCATGGTGAGGTCACACCTTGAGTGTTCCGTTCTGGGTCCCTCACTTCAAAAAGAACATTGAGGTGCTGGAGGGTGTCCACAGAAGGGGAATGGAGCTGGTGAAGAGTCTAGAAAACGTGTCCCATGAGAAGCAGCTGATGGAACTGGGGTTGTAGAGAAAAGGAGACTTGGGGGGCACCTCACTGCTCTCTACAACTGCCTGAAAGGAGATTGTGGTGAGGTGGGGGCTGGTCTCTTCTGCCATGTCTCAAGTGAAAGAACAAGAGGAAATGGCTGTAGGCTGAGCCGGGGAAGGTTCAGGTTAGGTATTCGAAGAAAGAATTTAAGTCCGAGAGTGGTCAGGCGTTGGAGTAAGTTGTCCAGGGAGACAGTGGAGTCACTCTCTGTGAAAGTGTTCAAGAGATGGATGTGGCACTGGGGCTATGGCTCAGGAGTGATTATGGTGGTGCTGGATTGGTGGCTGGACTGGATGATCTTCAAGGTCTCCTCCAAGCCCACTGTTCCTGTGATTCTGAGAAGGGGGATCCACTCAGAATGTGCCACTCACTTCTACCTCTACCTGACTCATGAGGAAAGAAAGATTAGCAGAGTCAGCTCTGAGGCTGAAGCTTCAGTTAGTGCTTTCTGGGATGAAGATGGTCAAGTGGTTGCAGAAAGAAATAGCCAAGTGTAACAGGAACACCTCTTTTTAAGCTGTCTCCAGAATTTGACAGGGAAGTATTAATTCTGCCATTGAGTGCAAAAACTAACTTTTTAGCGGTATCATGTGGTAAAGTCTTGGCTTCACTGAAATCATTGTTGAAATTAACCCTGACTTCAAAGGGGATTGTAACCTCTTCAGAAACAATTCAGTGTGACAGGGTGGCACAGAGAGTGGCAAAGCTATTCTCTGTTAATGTGCACAGTACAGCACTTGAAGCGATCACAGCAAGAGACAGTGCTGCAAACTGACAAGGCAGGAGAGGGTGTTGTGTAGTGGTGTGTACCCCAGCTTCCATGCCTTGCACTTCTTTCAGTCATGCTTTCAGCAGCAGTACAAGCTTTCAGCTGTCTCGTCTGTGATATAAACCCAGGACTGTGAGATTTTTGTTCAAAATAAGGATTGCAGTGTATGTGGGAGCTATGAAGAACTATCAGCTGAGAGTTGAGTCTAGCGGTGGAATTCACAGTCTCTCTTCTGGGCTTCACGACGCTGCATGGCACAAGCAAAAGAGTGTGTATAAGTTAAATTTGCCTGAATTTAAACCACTCTGGAAGTATGATTATTGTTACCTGTCTGCTAAAATACCACACACACAAACATAGGCACAAAAAGGTAGCTACAAAGGAAGTCAAGCCATGAGTATGTGAGCCGCTGTATGCAGTCCTTATCCAGAGAAAGATGTGCAACTCCTGTTTGTTACCAGAGGCAACAAAGTGATAACTTGTAACAGAGCTTGCAGTTCCCTGGTGCTTTGTATGGGACAGGCAGCTTTTCTCTCCGAAGAGATCTGCAGTTCTTCGTTGAGTTTGTCCTAGCTAGCATCAGTTTCATCATGAGCTCATTTGGTCTGAAGTAGCTGTTCTGTAGGTGCTAATCCCTCATCTCTCACAGAAACAGGCTTTTAAGGTTGCACTTTCCAAAAAAAAAAAAAAAAAAAAAAAGAAAAAAAGAGGTATACGTCTGGGAATGTGTGTTCAACAGAGAGCCACAGTTTCTCAATGGTCTAAGTGTGTTCTTCATTTAGAGATTGAAGTAAAGAGGACAGTGGGCTTTGGGGAAAACTGTTCACAGAAATGCTGCTATTGCAGAGAATTGCTTGGAAATTGAAAAGTACTGTGTCCTCCTGGTGTAGCCTGGATTAGTCATTCCTTATGGTGAGTTGTTTTGCTGTTGAATGGTCTTGAGGAATAATCAATCTGTAACTCCGCAAATGCGTACCAGACGGTGTTGTTTATGTGTGCTAAATGACCGTCACTTCAAATTAAGTAACAGTGTATCATTACTTAAATTTTTATTTCCATTATTATTTTTCAGTTATCCAAACCATTGGGAAAGCAGAAATATTTGTTTAAAGCCTATAATCAACAGTAAAGTATCATATACTCAAACATTATCAGCAAAATACTTTGCAGTTGAATATAGAGCTTGTTTTTCTAAGTATAGGACATACTCCTGCCACAGCCCAAATGCATCAGTGATGTGACTGCAGATACTTGGGTTTGGATGGGAGCAGAACAGAGAAACTACATATTCATATAAACCACCATAAACAGAACTGTCTCAAACTGAAATCAGCTGATAAATTTAGCCTGATTTCTATAGGGAAGGATTATAATCCTTGTCATTTGTATGCCATTGTGAATTGTCAACAGACTGGTATTTTAACTTCTTGCTGTGAATATAAATACTGCAAATGAAATCCTGGACATACTGAATGTGAGAAAGAAAGACAATTCTGATTGATAGCAGTGAAGACCAGTTTTATTTTACCTTTCTGCACATACAAGAACAGTACCATGAACACAGTCTGAAAAGAGGCTCTGAAGATAATAAGGAGCCTCTAAAATATGAATACTGCCATGCAACGAATTGTGAGGCATATTTCTATGACACAGTATCATTTCAGATGCATCTTACTTCCTTGTCAGTTGTTTTCCTGTGCTTCAGCATATCTGATCATTTAGTCCTCACTGTTTTAAGTGGGCATAGTAGCTATGCAGCAGTAGGAATATTTGGCTTTGCCTACTAGATCCTGTGTTCCGCTGTATGGAAAATTTCTACGTCTTTTCAGTTCTTAGCCTAACTTTTCCTTCTCATGCTGTGTTCTCTCATTTTCAACACATTTCTGAAACGTCTTTCAAAAGCAGAGAGAAGATACGTAATATATTTTCAATCTTCTTAAGGTTGGAAAGGAGAACAAGAGACAGCATCAGAGGAATCTGTTAACAAAAGAAAAAATAGGATGTATAACTGGGTGTTGGGAGGGAAGGTATAGTAAAATCAAGACAGAAGAAACATGGCAAAAAGCAACTGAGTAAGTGCAGCCATGAATGCTGTTTATAAGTTAGGTTTTCCAAATAAACTGCCAAACATTTTAAATGCGGTTTAAGAGAGAACTGTTCTCTTTATCACACAGCAATTTAAACACAGACTTTGCAATCACATTATCTGGTGTTTTCCAGTGAACCTTAAACCAACATATCTAGTGGACCAAGAGCTTCAAAGTGTAATCATTCACTTGTGTGCATTCTTACAGTTAGATCTTGGTAGCAGAAGGAACTAAAATAACAACTATTTTTTTCTGTTTTGTCTTTTGTTCTAACAAGCAATGGTGGATGTTGCAGCTCAGAACTGTAAAAGCTACACAGCTTAATTTGCAACCTTTGAACCAAAGTACTGTACAATTCTGGCCTGAGTTTGTTTCTGCCATTTTTGGAAATTATCTTGTTTTGTTACAAGAATGATTTAAGTTGCAAGTGCTGTAGAAGTTCACCACAGTCCATACCAAGTGTACTGGGAGAAGGTTTGTTCCTTAGAAAGATCTTGTCAGCATTCAAAATTCTGTGTTTTGCACTTCTCATCCTTTATTCTTCTGCCATTCTGCATAGGGATGTGCGGGAGGCTGATAATTTTTCCAAACTGGACCTAATAAAATGGGATTTTTTTCTTCCTCCCCAGATAAGTGGCCAGCCTATTACGAAAATTTTTTGAAGTATTTTTAAAGTTGAATGGACACAAGCCACAGTTGAACTTAGTGACCTTAGTGATCTGATGGAACAACAACATTCTGCTTCACACTTATGGAAACTTAACATAGAAGGAAGCAGAAGACTGCACTTGTTCATGTTATTCCAGTTTTTTGGATTTAGATTGCTTTCTGTTTAACCTGACCTCTGAGGCAGAACTTGCATTGGCTTTAGGCAAAGGACAAACACACCTTAATAGAGAGAAGAGCAAACATTCAGAATAATGCCATAATTATTGAGTAAGAAATAAATGTGTTTTCAAGACAGCATCACCTCATTAAAAGTAAAATACCACATTGGGTTTTAGTTCACATTTTCCCTCAAGTCTTTTCTAGTTGATATTTGTTTGTCTGCAGTTTGGGTGATTGATAGCCGTTAGTCAAATCCAGTAACTGTATGGGTTTGTGGTTGGAGATGGGTGGTAAGTGCCAGGCCATTCACTTGTGGTTTTGCTTCTAGTTTCCAGCTGTGCCAGACTTTCAGTCAGAGGAATAGATCTGTTGGTAAGGGAAACCGTTGATAAACCATAGAAACCAAAAACTGCCACTACTCATGACAGAAAACCAGAAGGGAACTCTGAAGCAGTGCTACAAAGCCCCACAGAAATGATGGGAGCTGACCAAGTTGAATTTGACTGTTTGGTTCAGATGTGGGGTCATGTCAGGCAAGGCAGTGGCCAAGGGACTGGGACTGGGTGGCCCTGGGCTGGCAGCCAGTGGCTGCACACAGCTCAAGACCAGATGGCTCCTCATGACAGAGGTCTCCTCCTGGAGAGCTTCCCGTAGCATCTTCATTGCAGGTGGCACAACACTAGTCTGAAATCCCCCTGAACACATGGTCCTTAAAAATATGTGCATTCCTTAGAGGTGCAGTATTCCAGTCTGTGACATTCTGAATTAGTCTGCCCAGAGGTCAGAGGAAAAGAGCTTGTGGTTATGAGAAAGACCACAACATGTCAGTCATGATGCAGGTATTTGTAAGTCCTTGGTATTAGCATCGTAGCATTTGCAGTGGATATTTGGAAGTGCAGCTGGCAGCAGAAACATCTGGATCTGAGCTGTGTTCACAGCTGCTGGCCAGTTGCTGTGAACGTGCACCACCTTTGTGTCCTCTGGAGTATCTCCAAGACAAATTCATACCTGCGATAAGCCAGAGCAGCCTGAGGGCTGCTTTGGTGGGATCCCCAGCTGCAGATTGTTTTTAGCAGTCACTCCACCAGCCAGAGAACAGAAGAGAAGTAGAGCAATGTCATCCGTGCCCCTTGCCCTCTAGCCTGAAGAGGGATAGCCAGCTGTACACTGCCCAAAGACTTTCTGTTTGAAAGGGTCTCCTGGCTCTTTCACACAGCTTCCCTCTGCAGGAACTTGGCTGGGAGAGACTCTGCTTTTTGCCTAGAGTTTGGCCGGGGGAATCTGTGTACTTTCCTTTGACTCGTAATACAACTAAACATTGTTTTTATTTACTTTTCTCTTTCATAGGAAAATGGCTACAAAACTGTATTTAAATTCCTGGGATCCTTTCCTGGACACTGGTGCACTCTGGAGAGGAGGGGAAAAGACTAGATTTTAACCGTGATTCAGGTTGCTGAGCTTCCAAGTGTGGGAGGCTTTTTTTCCAAATTGAGTGTCTCATCAGACATTTTGATCCGGGCAGCCTTTACTGAATTATCTCTGTTTGATTGTCCAGAAAAGGAGTCCAATAATTAGCTACCATTTGATCAGTCATAAAGACAATATGTACTAGTTGGGAGGTATATAGGACAAATCTGTCTCATATTTTTGTTTTTCAGCAGCTTCAGACTAGCACTTCTCCATATGAATAAGTCACCAAGGCTGTTAGATGTTCCTTATATCTAATAAAACCCCATAAATGTGCGTGAGAGAAGTGGATAGCAGACCTAAAGGAACAGACAATCTCTGGAGTTTAAAAATAGCTAAGGATAGCAGAGCAAAACATAACAGCTTTCGGAGACGTTGTACTATTTTGTACCAAGTAAATAATTGTCTGTGAGAGGATGCCTCAAAATGTCAATGAGAAAGCAAGAAGTTTGATATTTAGATTTCTGGAAAACAATTTCTCCAAGGGAATCACGGTGCCCAAAGGCAGCTCCCCACTGCCTCTGTGGAAAAGCTTACTTACATTGCAGGGTTCAGACCACTGCAGAGAACTTGCTAGTCTGTGTGTTGTAGATGTCAAAGACCTAGACAGAGTCCTAACTTGGTGAGGAAGGGAGGTGGCTGCAGCCTCTCCTGCGTGTATGTGCCACCTGCTACAGAGCATCACGTGTTACCCACGTGTAGCTGGAGCTGCCTTTACCATCAGGGACCCGGTGTTGGCAGGGTTCAGCTCACACTAAGTCACAGCAATTCCTGTCCCTTCTTCCTTTGAAGCCATAGTTTGCCTTGTGATACGAAAGCACGTGTTGTTGCCTTGCTTCTAATTTTTGTTTGCCCACGGCCTGTGGCACTGCCATTACGTTTGCTTGCTTGCTCTGCCTGACCTGCTGGCCCTGTACAAATGAGTCCATGTGAGACACAGCCACCATGGTGTGCTGACTGCTAGAGGCAGAGCCAGGATTTGAAAAGCTCTTGGTGTCACCATGGGACCTGCCTGGCTGTTCCCTTGTGCTTGTGGCATGCTTCGTTTTGCAGTCTTTTAGGAACCATCCATCTGGCATGGTCAAACCAGATGACTTCTTCCAAAAACTCATACATAATCAGCTCTGCTTTCCTTTTATAGATGCACTGAATGAATTCCATCCAGATGCAACTCTTAAGACAAACTCTGAGAAAGTATTTATTTTTTTACTTAAATATTCTCCATATTCATAGCTTCTCTCCTAACATATCTAAGTTTGCCAGTAGTAAGTGCTTTTGGAATATAGACATTTGTCAAATACAAATTTCCTCCAAGGGATTACTTCATTTCCACTCATTTATTCAACTGAGCTGGAGTAAATTGGCATGAAGATTCAGTTACTATTGATTTTCACTGAGTCTGAATCAGTTACCCAAAGGTACATGTCTCAATGAGCTATATCATCCAGAATTTCACCAACTACAGTGAATTATCAGATCTTTTTTATTAGATTATGTCCATGAAACAGGTTTTATGATTATGTCAGCACAGCATACACACTGTTCTATACAATTTAATAATCTTATAAGTGCTCTTTATATCCAAATAATTTGGGAGCAAGCTTTCAGCATCTAAAGAAGTATACATAGCAGGAGATCTTTCTGTAATGTTTCTATCTGTAGCTGTTAAATTGAGCCTTTTTGGCAGTGATGAATCATGCTCTGCTGCTGTAAGAATGAAGATACTCAGTTAAACCTAGGTCTCATCAGACCATTAGCAATGAAAGAGTAGATGTACAGAGTCAGAACCGTATTCTCGGTGGGTGTCCTACCCACTCAAGCACAGAAACAGACTTGCTTGCTTCTCTCCTGCCTTGGAATCATTTTTCCATTCCTGTGAAGTAATTGCAAAGGGAGAGGTAGGTGTTGCTTGTCTCCTAGATGTTTTAAGAGTTTGGTTATGAGGGCATTTTGCTGGAAAGTGTGAGCGGAGTTTAAAGAGGGCCTAGACTTTTTAGCAAACCCTCTATTTTTGGCAAACATGCCAGCCACAACTGTATCATAAGCAAGGCATAAAATGGCTTACCATGGGAGGAGGCTTTTGCTTGATTATTCACTTACTCCAGAAGAGGATTCTGTTTTTTTCTTTAATTCTGAACAAATTAGGTGGCGTTTTTTTCAGAAAGGACAGCCATCTCCATCTGGATCTTGAGGAACTCCTTGTAGTGGACGTAAAGGTGGTGAACACTGTGGTGATGTGAGGACAGAAGAGTTCAAGATATGGGGTGTTTCAAGGAGCTGCATGTCCTCAGTATTTCAGAGACTGAGGAAATGTTCATTTTGTAAAGACAGAGTTGTGTGCTCTTTCCATTAAAATGATGTCAAAAACCAATAGAGCTGTGCCATAGACAACACAAAAGGTTGTTGTTAAAGGTTAAGGTTCAGTAAGGAAAAAAAAGAGATAATAGCATAAAAATTGTTGCAAAAAAACTTTGGGAGCTTTTTAACACATTAATCTACAGCACAAAATGTGCTGCAGTTACCCAGGGAAGGGTGGCATCTGAGCAGTGTCATCCCCTGGAAGTTAGGTTTTCAGTTTTCTCTATAATATAAAAATTAACTTACTCTTTCTTTTCGTCAGGATTCAAGTGGGGAAAAAAGATTTTTTGTGAAATCACTAAAAGCTGAACAGGATAATTAACTGGTGGGCTCCTAATAGGTGAACTCAGATTGCACTGTCATGGGCCAGGGAATGTAAATCTCACAGCTTCTCTGGCCTGAGTAGAGTGTATTGCCTGGGACAAAGGATTGCTTAGGGCAAAGTTGTATCTAGTTTAACTGGCCTTTGAAAACTGTATCAGTTTTCCTTGCATGGTTGCTATACATAACTCTCTACCTATAATGCTTATCTCAAGCTTTTCTGTGGGTGTTTATTAATTCACTGTAAGCCAGCACAGCTGCTAAAAATTAAAGTATTTTCTTCACACCATCCTTCTAATCCACTTTCATGTCTTTTGACACTCAGACTCAGCAGCTGGGGAAAAAGGTTGAAATTGAAATTTAACCTCTGCTCACATAACAGTTTGCCATTTAGTACTGAAATGTTTTCCCTGCCTTTCTTGTCTGAAGGGTTGTAATCCACTTACAGGATTTTTTTCTGACCAAGAGTGTTTTATTACAGCTGAGGGTGATGAGACATATTAGTTGTGGGTGGGCCCAGTTCTGATGTTTCTGGTTTATCTGAAAATTTAGAGAAGCTTAGAGCAACAGGTGCCATTAACACCTAGTCTGGGGGCAAATAAAGTGATCACAGATCAAAACGGATTTGACACCACACAGGAGCAGCTGATGCCCAGATGGAGAGAAAACCCAAGGATTCTGTCTCTTAGCCTTTAATCTGTTTCCAGAAGGGGGGAAAAAAAATCACTTTTCCTTAGATTTCATTCTGTATTGAGAATTTCCTGTTCTAGATTGTGAGAACATTTTTAAATTCTGTGTGTCCCTTCAAACATGGGAATCTGACATCTCTTGAAGCTCCCTGTTCGGAAGTCTCACAGAGTGCCCACATGCAGCCTCCATTACCTCACTGTCACTCTGCCACTGTACTACTACAGCTGACAGAAAAGATTGACTTAGAGAATTTTTCTGATGCTCTTATTGTCAGATAGTTGCTTTTTTGCCTTACGCTTCCCAGTTCTAGAGTCCGTTGGTGGAGGTTTTTTTAAAGTTAGTTAGTAATTTAACCACCTAGATGTACCATTTTCTGTGTTGCTCATAATGGTGTCAATAAATAATAATTTATGACATTATCCTTTCACATTATTTAGTATTAAGTATATAGAGTATAAGCTCTTTTATCCATAGATTATGCTTTCATCTGTGGAGCTCCTTGCTTAGCATTACTAAGATAGAGATAAAGCCCAAGGAAACCTGGGAACACATACTTGGATTAATTTTCTCAGTATCTTTGGAGAGATCAAATGAACCAGTATGTAGACTAGATGTGTTTGCAGCTTTCTTTTCCTTTGATAAGAAAGAATGAGAGGTAGGTAAGAGTTAGTTTCCTTTGGGCAATAGTTATGTGTGCATAGTCTTTCACCTGATACAAGAATGATAACAAGGTTAGGCATTTGGTTTAAAAGAATTTATTCCAAGAGAAGTCAACCTAATGGCACAAAACCTTTTAGCCTAAAGCTGTACTGTGATAGTAATCTGATTGAAAATATATCCAGTTTGTGGAACATTATTGAATTTTAATTAGAGGGCTTCAGACTTTAAAACCTGTTCTATATCCATCCCCTTGATTAAAACTAGTCCAGCATTAGAGGCATTCTAGAGTAAAGCCCATTTTAAAAGGGGTTTTTGCACCAGTAAATATGGTAAATGTCAACAGATGAGCTTTCTTGAAGGCATCTTGGCATTGCAAGAAAAATTGTGGAACTACAAAAAAATTAATTCTGTATCTCTGAAAACTGTGATTTGAAAAAATTTTCGCAGTGAAATTTCATACAGGATAAACGAGTAGATACTTCATGTAGAAGACTTCTTTCATTTCATTTACATAATTGATAAAGACTAGGAACAAACTGAAACTCCTCTTGCTTACCTTGAAGGTTAGCCTTCTGCTTCGAAAATACAGCATCAAAGAGCATCTTCATATTCTGGCTAAAATGTGTCATTTTGGAGTGCTGTCTGCTAGATTTTTAAGGGAGGAGTAAATTATGATTTAAATTAGAGAAGAGGTGAAAAACAGCTCTGACGTGCTCTGGAGGGAGGATATAGATGTGTTCAAGGAAATTATGGGCAAATTTGTTCACAGGCATGAGGTTCTCTACACAATACACATCCACTGCCTGCACAATGTCCTGCACGCTGATTTGCACCATTGTTTGTTGAATGAACAGGAGAGCGAGGAGCCTTCCTGCCTCCTACCCTTCCACATAAGACAGCCTTTATCTAATCCATACCTCAATTATTGCCTTCAAACTCCACAACTGAGTTGCACAAGAAGGGCAAAGCTGTGTGATGGTTTTAAAGAGTGAACATTTAAAATGGGGATATGAAATAAGTTCATGAGAGAGAAGAGAATGCATCAAACTAAAAAAGTGATTGTGGGAAGACCATGACCATGTTATATGTGTCATATAAGTATTTCTTTCAGGCTGCTTTCAAAAGGCAGAAGCCTGCAGTTTAGTTATGTCATTAAATTTCAAACTGCTGATAGACAAGTAGATGTAATTTAACTGTGCACAGTGATGAGATGGGTGTTTAATAGACAGACAGTTCAGTCATATTGCTGGTAGAACTGTCAGTACAAACAAAAGGAATCCTTCTTTTTCCACACTGAGCAGAGACCACAGTTTTTTTTCCCTTCCTTTTTTCCAAGGTCAGTTGTGTATGTATTTACAGAATTTGCTTCAAACGTCAGCACAGTTTTCAAGGTGCCACTATTATATCATGCTTCCTGAGCTGAGATAATAACCCTTAAAGCCCTAGTGAAATAAACCTATAAATCTTGTGAGGAAACAAGTGTCCACAGATAAGAGAACTGTGACGTGCATGATGAGAGAGTAAGTGAAGGACGCTCAATCTATCAAGGCTCTTCTGTTTCATAAAATAATGTTCAGTGATGAATTCTGAAGCAGTACTGCCCAGTAACAGATGAGATCTGCCTATGTTACAGCACATTCTAGTCAAAGATCCTATCTACACTTATCTTACTTTTGGGAACTTTATATGTGTGGGTATATATATACACATATACACATATATATAATGTATGTATCCTTCTCTTGAAACATGATTTTTTTTCTTAAAAAAGGTTTGAAACTGGATCTCAGTTGGCTTGAACCTGGGGTCATTGATGTCTGTGGTAAAGCTCCCTATTATGTCAGTGGTGGGGGACAAGGCCCATCATTCTGTTCCAAGGCCACCTGGGACTGTGCTTACCTGCAAGGTATGAAGCAAATTTTAAACACCCTGAAAAAGATCTCCTTTGCCAGTTCTTAAGGAAGCATTGAAGATGGTTATATTTTCTCTTACTTACAGAGATCATTACGTATATTGGATAAACTTCACTCTACACAGTAGGCTGGCCCTGCTTTGGTCACAAAGCTGTACATGGTGCCTCTGTCTGGTTTGCCTTTTACTAACATTTCCCTTTCAGTTATGTATACAAAGGGAACATCTGAAATTGGGTCCTTCCTTGCTGGCTTGTATCTGCACCCCGCTCTGAAAGCTCTTTGTTTTCTTCTTCAAGAAAGGGATCCCATATGTTCCTTATGAACTGGACCATATGTGCATTTGGGGGTCAGAATATTATCTTTATTTCTAGAATTAATTTGCTTCGTTTTGAATAGCAATGGAGAGCAAATTCAACGCACAACCGAACTGGAGGTTTGCAAAACTACCTCTTTTTTTATCTGCTTCTGTCTACTGGGTGACATGAGAAACTCTAGGGAAAATAATAATTGTTGTAGGTTTTGATGCATTAGGTCTGGTTCTAATAATAGTTCAGTACTGACATAGCCCCATCTTAGAGCTCTTACTTGTGATTGTGATACTACCATACTTGAAGAGTGAAAGATTTTGAATGAAAGAAATTGGACTTTTTAAAGACAAAAATGAGAAACTCAAGATGGCTGATATGGTTTCTGTCAGATTTTAGCTGAAGAGTATTTCCTCAGTCATATTTATCTATGTCATCTTTCTTCTTACATATTGGAGGAGAGAAGATAAGTTTCGTAAAAGTTTTGAGCAATTTATGATCAAGTATAATAACCTCTACATGAAGTAACTTCTTCCTATGCAGTGTCTGGCACCCACCCACACAGAGATATTATTAAAGGGAAAGGAGAGAGAGAAAGTACAAGAAAATGTTAGGTTTAAAATGAGAACTCTGAATTACACAACGCCTGAGGCAAGTCGCTTGTGACTGGAAGTGGGTAACTGTCCAGAGTGTGAAATCTTGTCAGCATGGCCTGTTTTCAGATGAAAGTTTCATACTGCACCTTACTCATCTTACATATCAGAAAGGCCAATGATCTTCATCTTTAAAAGGTGATACTTTTTTTTTCTTGCTTTACTTTCTCTTTTCATACCTGTAGTACAGACTTGTGCAGGCAATTTGTCAAAGAGAAACAGTGGTGGCAACAAGAGTAGCTCAGAAATAATCCCTCTGAATAAAGGTTTCCACAGGACAGTCCAGATCATGTTATTTCTAGTCATCTCATAATTTCAGTTTTAGGTCATGTATGGTTTTAATTCTTAAAATGAAAATATTTTATTCATAACAAGTAACTAAGAATCTGACAAAATTATTTACCAGCTATTCACATTTTGTAATATGAAAAGAAAAAACCCAGCCCATCCTTTTAATATATCTCTGACTATATAATTTGGCAGGTTTCCCATGGCATGATGCAGGATTCCTTGGCAAATGTTACTTGGCTTTAACTTTCTTAGTTCCTTCACCATCACTTTGTTGCCCTTAATACACACAGACATACAAACTCCTAGACTTAACTCCTACAACACTATCAGATTCTAAAATTTCATGTACAACTTTCATGTACCCTTATTACATCATTTCTCTTTACATTTTTTTCTTCACTATGTCAAGTAGTCATGGACTTTCAACACCTCCCTCACTTTGTATAATGCCTTGAAAGCAGCAGCTGCCTATTCTGAATTCAATGCTCTTCCTCCCCAAAAAATTTCTCGGCATCTTCTCAGCCAGAGTGTCTAAGCCCCACTTGCCCAAAACTCAACTTGTACCCTTCCCACCCATGATGTTCTTCTCATTTTAGGGAGTGTTTGTAGGACTTCCCCTGAGTAAACATGGATCACCAATATACAGGCTTTTCACTAAGAATAATGTATATATTCAACTTAGTAATTAGGAGATTATCCTTGTCATTTTTCTGTGATAACAAGGAAGAGGATATTGTTGCCACAACTGCTGTTGTCACCACAATGAGCAAATGGCCTAGCAGAAAGAATCTAGGTAGTTACTTTGTCTGTTATTTCTTACATATCTAGAACGATACTAGGCTTGTCTAGCTTTGAAAGCACTTGTATGGGCAATTCCAGAACTGTCATGAGAGGTCAGTAATATGTTTTGGTTAGGAAGTGAATGTCTTACCTTTTCTTCACTCTTCATGTGACCTTTCTTCCGTGTTTCCATTTTACCAGTGTCAGAAATGGAAAGAAAGTTTCCAATCAGAATGTTGCTAATTAGTTAAAAATGTCAGTCACTGTCAAGAAACCTGCAGAAATCTTTTCCTGTGCTGCAATGTATCGACGATTGATTGAGAGAC
>WAAE01000658.1:0-176170 GCA_013400495.1 Nicator chloris
TCTGGACTCATCCAGCAGCTCCACATCCTGATATTGGAGGTCCCAGAGTTGGATTTGTTGTTCCAGGTGAGGTCTCACAATAATTCCTCGTGATTTTGGGTTGTCCCATTCATGGTTTGTGGCTGTTTGAGCCTGTCCAGCATCACCTGCTGCAGATCCCTTATTCAGTACCACTAAGAGAGATCTAATGGGATTTCTCCAAGGTCCAGGCAAACACACCTGAGGGATTTCGGGTCTTGTTGGTTGTAGATACCTGACCAGCTATTGTTTGTTTCAACCATCAAGTAATACCAAAAGCCTCATAGTTCAGTGCAGTCTTGAAATCCTAAACTCAAAATTCCAAAATCCAATCACTGGATTTTGCCATGTAAAGATTATTTCACTGGCAGGAGTTCGAATTACAAAGCAGATAGGTTGAAAAAGGGCATGTTTCACATTTGAATGCAAAATTCATTCACCGTGGGCCTGATGAAGAGCTCTGGAAGACAAAGGGCTATTAATGAACAGGTCCATAAGGGGAGGAACATTTGTGTGTTCGTGTGTGCCTGCCTGTGGGGTCAGGTTTCATTTGTAAAGCAGTAGAAAAGCCTTTGATTCTGCCAAAAAATACACTGGGTTTGTGCTGGGAAATCCGTGCTCAAAGCTCAGAGGCAAAGAAAAAGAGCAGAATTTGAGTTCTTCACAAATATTGAATCCAGGTACGCCAATAAGGGAGCAGAATTATTTCCAGGCGGTCTCCAGAGTGGAGGCAAGAAAGAGGAAACTCTACTAAAGGGAAAACGTGGGCAGAATGTTAGAGGAGAGTGTAGTCAGAGTGATTACAACGCAGTCAAAAAGGAATTGTAGAAATCCCCAAACCAGACTGGCGTAAAAAACGTTGTCCTGGGAGGGTGAGCAGGGAACCTGACAAGTTGGTTCTGTCTCCAATGTCCGTGGTCAGATTCATCTCCGGTGTAATTCCAACGATG
The DNA here is from genome assembly GCA_013400495.1 of Nicator chloris. Taxonomy (NCBI): domain Eukaryota; kingdom Metazoa; phylum Chordata; class Aves; order Passeriformes; family Pycnonotidae; genus Nicator; species Nicator chloris. The sequence continues at coordinate 969 of WAAE01000658.1, forward strand.
CTGCACAGGAAAACGTCTCACCATATGTTACAACATGACTCTGAACATTATTTGAGCACTTGATGGGGAAAAGCAATTAAGCGCTGTCTTGTAGATTTAAACAGGAGCTAAGCACATGCTTAAGGACTTCCTCAAACAGAAATGCTGCTCTGAACAGGAATTTGCACAAATGGAGAGCTTTTGTCGTGGGAAGAGCCAAGGAGCAGAGAGAGTTTTTAAAATTGGGGTGGATATTTGAGATCTGAGAAATACAAGGACTCTCCAGACGTTTTTTCCAGCCCAAATAACTCTGTGGTTCTCTGACTGTTGTTGTTTCACGTGGGCCATTCCCCCTTCTCCAACCAGGCGAGTGCTTGGCACGGGTCCCGCTGGCAGATTGATTATTAATTTGGAGAACAAACCAGAGATGAAGTCAAAGTTAATCCTTTTTGTGGGATTCCCAAAAGCAATTTTCATTTCCAGCCAAAGGCTGCCCCAAAGCGCCTTTCAGACACTTTGGCTCTGCACAATAGCCTGGGACACACACACACACAAAAAAAAATACACAATCCTGCAATCATATCTCTACAAAAAGTGTGTCAGAGTCACTGTTTGTGCAGGACCTCGGGGCTGAATTAAAGTGTGGATGGTTCCTAAGAGAAAGGGACATGAAAAGGTTTGCAGCTTTGGAAAGAAATAGGCTGATTAAAAATAAAATAAAATAAATCTTTGATTGGCTGCTAAAGCAGTTACAAAGGATCTCATGCCAGAGAGGTAAATGCTGAAATTCATTAAAGACTAAGCTAAATATGGGCTTAAATCAATCTTTAACACTACAGCTGCTTGGAATATTTTGGACACCCTCAGTACCAAAGCAGTGATCATGCTTTGCTTAGTTGAGACCTTCCTAAGAACTAAATAAAACCAGCAAAACTCTTTCACAGGGGTCATTCTGTTATCCAAGAGATAATTTTCCCTTTCTGTGATCAATCCACTGGTTCAAAGACAGGCTGAGCTCTCAGTTATGCTGCTGAAAATCCTGAGAGACATCTCCCACATCCAGCAAGGCGGTGTAGGCTTATTGGAGCAAAACCAAACCTCCTGGAAAAATCCTGCACTTCTGAGCCTCTGAATTTGAAATGCAGCACAGGTTTGGTAAATCCATGTAGCTAAAAAATGAAATAAAGGATAATAAAGGCCCAGAAATCTCCCTACATTCATTTAAGGAAATCAAGCGTCATCAACCGTATTTAGCTCAAAGCCAAGAAAGCCAAATGTGTCCTGGGCTCCTGGGCTGGATCCCCATGGTGTGGGCAGGGCAAGGGAGAGCATTCTCCCCCTCTGCTCTGGTGAGACCCAACCTGGAGTGCTGAATTCAATTCTGGGATCCTCAGCACAGGAAAGACATGAAATAAGTCCAGATGAGGCCATGGAGATGCTCCAGGGGCTGAAGCCCCTCTGCTCTGGGCTGGGAGAGCGGGGATTGTCCAGCCTGGAGAAGAGGAGACTCCAGGGAGAACTTAGAGCCCCTTCCCAGCATTCCAGGAGAGCTGGAGAGGGAATTTGGATGAGGGAATGGAGTGACAGGGCAAAGGGAATGATTTAAAACTGAAAGAGGAGAGATTCAGACTAAATACAAGGAAGGAATTCTACCCTGTGAGGATGGTGAGGCCCTGGCACAGGGTGACCAGGAAAGCTGTGGCTGCCCCATGCCTGGAATTGCCCAAGGCCAGGTTGGATGGGGCTTGGAACACCCTGGGATAGAGGAAGGTGTCCCTGCCCATGGAATGAGATGATTTTGAAGGGCCCCTCCAACCCAACCCATTCTATGAGAAGGAAACAGAGGCACACAAAGGATGCAAAAGGATACAGACCAGTAAGAGGGCACTCACAGATCTCTGATATTTGGAATAAGCAGTCAATAAATACATCCACACATCCCTTAGCTGAGTTTCTTGCTTTCTTTACAGAAAAACAAAACAAAACAAAACCACTATAAAACTTCCTGCTAAACTACTCAGATTACTCAGGTTCCTTACAAGTTTTGCTTGGCACTGATGCCCTTTTTCTCACCTCTACCCCAGGAGCACAGGCCTGGCACTGAACAGAACAATATTCTGTCAGTCTGAAAGGATCAATAATCACAGCAGCAGCTATTATTAAATCAGCTCTTTAGAAAAAAAAAACCCAATGAAAATGGAAAATGTGGGAAAGGAAATAAAAACATACTCTTGATCCAGTTGCTTGGTGCAAGGAAAATGAAACCAGAGCAGGAATATTAATTTGACTTCATTTTCCAAAGACCACTAATTCAAGCTGGTTTGGGGTGATTTCTTTCAGAACTGACAGAAGTAGAATTAAGATAACAGTGATTTAAGAAAAGATTCGTGACCTGTGGAAAATTAGGAATATTTGGGATTTCCTTTTTACGTGTGTGGCAGAGAGGGAAAGGAAAAGATATAATGAGGTGACAATCAAGCCCTTAGCCCAGCTGTGTATTCATGAGCACAGCAAACTGAATTGCAGCATTTTCAGGGGACAAGGTTACTTTCTATCTGCAAATTAGGCCCAGGAAAAAAAAAAAAGAAAGAAGAAACAGCCCATATGCAGCCTCCAGTCTGAAGCCTTAATTAACATAAACAATGTTCAAACGCACAAAGAAATAGATATTGCCATTGAAATAAAGCATATGGCTGGCTAAATACCCCGAAGATTATCTGGAGATGATCTTTTCAGGCACCAGAAGTGCAGCTGACGCTGAGCTCTAATGATTCTCATCACAAGGCCAGGCCATCCCGCCGGAGCTCAGCACTTCCCACCATCATCAGCCTCCTGGGCTTGGATTCCGCCTTTCAAATCCAGAGCTTGTGGTGGAGAATTAATGAGCACTCTCCCTCTTTACCACCCTGCTCCACTGCTCCAGAAGAAAGCCTGAAATGCAGGAACCATCTCCTGGAGGAGAAACTTGGGCCATGGCTTGGTCTCCAAGGAGCTGCTTCAACCAAGGTTGTGTTGGAGCAACTTTGTTCAGTGTCCAAGCTGTCCCTGAACATGGCAGGGGGTTGGAACTGGGTGATCTTTAAGGTCTTTGCCAACCCAAATCATTCTGTGGTTTTATGATTCAGTGCACAGGGAAAGGTGGGATGGGGGAGAGATTTGCCCCTGGCCCCACAGCCAATTTCCTTGTACTCCCCTGCTCTTTCCCAAAGGCAGTCACGGGACTGATGTTTCATTGGGATGAGCCCCCAGAAGGATTCCTCTGTCCCACCCAATATTCCATGGAACAATCCCGAACGCATCAGAATTTTCATACAGAAAGCGTGATGCCATGGACTAGGCAGAGGAGAAATGGAGAAACCTGAAGGCACTCGGCCTTGGGTCCTTGGTCTCATAATCAGAAACCAGTGTGAAACAAATGAGTGAAATCCCTGTGAGGTGTCACAATGTTCCAAACCACTTCAAAAGCCCCTGATCATAAAACTCAGGGGAATATTCCTTCCTGACCCATCTCTGGAAGCGTCCAAGGCCAGGCTGGATGGGGCTTGGAGCAACCTGGGATAGTGGAAGGTGTCCCATGGCAGGGAGTTGGAACTGGGTGATCTTTAAGAACCCTTCCAACCCAAACCATTCTGTGATTGAATTACCCCAGAATTATCCCAGATTGAATTACCCAGGTTGTTTAATAATTACGAATCTGGTGACTCCCACAGCATCTAATTAGGATCAGAACTTGAAGTATCATGAGTGGTTTTTTTGTTTGTTTTGGTTTTGGGTTGGTGGGGTTTCTTCGGTTTCTTTTTTTTAATTTTCTCTAAGGCATATTTGAACTCTTTTTGTTTTGTGGAATTTTTTAAAATGCATTTTCCAGCTCCTCTACAGAACCCTGTGAAACAGAAACACCAACAGCTCCCTATAATCCCTTGGCTTCATGGCTTTAAGAAGAAAAAAGGAAAATAATTCTCATATTTAGCCACACTGAAAACTATGCTATCATCAGGTCAGCTCAGGGCAGTGGCTGCAGGAGATGACCTTGGACTGCTTCCATGGAATCATCAAATCATGAAGTTGTTAAAGTTGGAAAAGATCCTTAAAATCATCAAATCCAACCATCAACCAGCACCATGTGCACTACTAAACCACGTCCTCAAGTGCCANTTACCCCAGAATTATCCCAGATTGAATTAGCCGGGTTGTTTAATAATTACAAATCTGTGACTCCCACAGCATCTAATTAGGATCAGAACTTGAAGTATCATGAGGAGTTTTTTTGTTTGTTTTGGTTTTGGGTTGGTGGGGTTTCTTCGGTTTCTTTTTTTTATTTTTTTTTTTTCTGTAAGACATATTTGACATCTTTTTGTCTTGTGGAATTTTTTTTTCCTTTAAAAAAATGACATTTTCCAGCTCCTCTACAGAACCCTGTGAAACAGAAACACCAACAGCTCCCTATAATCCCTTGGCTTCATGGCTTTAAGAAGAAAAAAGGAAAATAATTCTCATATTTAGCCACACTGAAAACTATGCTATCATCAGGTCAGCTCAGGGCAGTGGCTGCAGGAGATGACCTTGGACTGCTTCCATGGAATCATCAAATCATGAAGTTGTTAAAGTTGGAAAAGATCCTTAAAATCATCAAATCCAACCATCAACCAGCACCATGTGCACTACTAAACCACGTCCTCAAGTGCCACATCCACACATTTTTTGACCTCTCCCAAGGATGGTGTCTCCACCACTTCCCTGGGCAGCCTTTTCCAATGCTTGACCACTCTTTCCATTAAGACATTTTTCCAAATACCCAGCCTAAATCTCTGCTGGTGCAACTCGAGGTGGTTTCCTCTTGTCCTGTCATTTCGTACCTGGGGGAAATATCTGACACCCACCTCACTAAAAGCTCCTTTCAGTCTGTTTCCACAACAGATCAACAATTTATTCATCCAAATCTTCATCCTCTGCTCCTAAATTTTTTTTTATTGTTATCCAGAGCCAAAAACACCTTTACAGCATTTCTGGAATCCCTTCAGTGTAAGAAATCCAGGCCATAACTCCCAGATTAGGAGTTATGAGTAAGATTGCAAATAAGATTTATAAATAAAATAAAAATTGTGTAATATTCCAAATAAATTTTATAAATAAGATAAAATTTGGGGCAAAGCTGCCCCATAGGATCTTTTCTGCTACACCAGAGTATCAGAACAACAAAAAATGATAGAATCATCAAATAGTTTGGGTCAGAAAAGGTGTTTAAGTCCCACTGATAACACAGAACTGCAAAACCTACCACTAAACTGTGTCCCCAAGTGCCACATCTACACATCTTTTAAATCCCTCCAGTGTTGGTGATGCAACCAATTCCATATCTTGCCTAAACTCATTGGGCATCAAGATCACCTTGGGAAAAAGGCAAAAAACCAGAAGGTGCTGTGAAAAAATATTGTAAGCAGAGGTTGGTACTTTCTGAAGCCGACTTTTGCAAGTGGAGGGAAGTGTATCAGTGGGACAAAAGGGGGATGGGAAGATGAGCAGGAGGATGGCTGCTCTCATTATCATATAGGGCTACTTTCCAGCAGAGGACAAGGTGAGACCAGTGAGTGATGGATCTGCCTCCCTCCCACCCCTATGTGACATTCACAGCTGCTTATCCAGGCTTTGCAGAATGCTTCTCTCCAGGGGCAGCTCCTCAGGTGTCCTTGAGCTTGCATGGAAATGTTCTGGCAGGTCCTGCATGGCAAGAACCAGAGCCAGGGCTGAGCTGTTGTCCCCTTGTTGTACCACCCTGCAGGACCCTCCCAAAACTGCCTGTTTGAGCAAACGTGTTGTGTGCATGTTCCAGCTGGACACAAAGGTGCTCAGCTCACTCCCTCAGTTTCCACATCAGCTTTCCTGCTATCCCAATTACCGTGAGATGCCAGAGACATGGGGCTGGTTTTGCAAGGATCAAACTGGATCATGGCCCAAAAGATGGGACTCTGCTTTCTGTTTAGAAAAGGATGTGGCTCCACATCAGGAATTGAACTGTAGCTGGTCCAGGCAATCCTCTTTTTCTGCCGTGAATCCTATAATCACTTCTGAGAAACTGGGAAATTTTCCTGGTTTCACAGAAAACAACAATCAACACGCCCAAGGGATGAGCAGCAGCTTTGTCACATGTACCGAAAATATTCCAGGGAAAACCCTCCAAGGAACTGAGTGCCTTAGCACGATCCACCATCTCCTGCACCTGGACATTGTGGTCCCACACTCAAACCTCATGGGAAAAATGGGAGGAATGGGAAAACAAGGTAGGGAATGCTTTTGCTGAGCATAGCAGGTGCCAATAGAAATGTAGGACGTTGCAGCCAACAGTGACCGAGCTGGAAACGCTCCCTTTGGCTGCCCAAGGATGTACAAATGCACTTGGATTAAAGGCTGGGAGAGCAATGCAAACACCTGGGAGGAGATGTCTCACTCACATCCTCTGTTCTCACATGTCCTGTTTGCTGCTCAGCACTTCCAGCTCTGTGGATGACCCCAACAGAACCTAAAATCTCTCAGAGCCCCCAAACCAGCCCTCAGCCAGAGCTCAGGGGAGCAGAAGGATTGACATCACCACTACCACCACCCCGTAGTTGCTCACACCAAACCCTGGCAATGGGCAATGGGATTGTCCACCTGGGGATTTTGAACCCAACATCTCCGGTGCATGGGACTGAAAGGAGAGAGGGAGATAGAAGTTTGTTGCTCTGAACAGAGAGCCTGCAAGTCCCAGCTCTGGTCCAGACCTCCTGTCCCTTTTGCCCTGTTTTTCAGCCTCCCCCTCTCTGGAATATCCATCTTGACGCTCTTCCCGGCTTTCCATGGCAAAACCAGGGATGGAGACAGGCAGATTGCCTCCTGTCTACCTCTAAACAGCACTTCCCAAAAGAGCAAACAAACAGTGCTGCCAACATCCCAGCCCTGTCTCCAAGAGTACAGGAGGCCCTGGGGCCAGGTTGGGAAGAAGGATGGCTCTCCTGCTACCAAAACCCCAGCTCCAGGGGATGCTGCTTCTCAGAAACCTAAATCAGAACATTTTAATGGCTGAGCACAGGGCTGGAGGATAAAGAGACAAAGAAAAATAAATCAGGCGGATGACAGAGGGGCTGGGAATGGGAGGAGGTAGCAGACAGTAAAAGAAATTAAATCAAGAAGCCAAATTAAGGTGCTGCAGGCAAAGATGAAGATGCTGGATTAAAGATTAACCGTAACCAAGATGGAAATGTGGCCCTTTAAAGGTACAAATTGCTTCAATGCATTTCACAAAACCCACACAAATCTCCTAAGAATAAAGTTTTCACAGATGCAGCTGGATCACAGTAACAGAGATATCTGGACCTAAGAACTCTGGATGGCTTCATGCCTCAGTGTTCCCAGCTGAGAAGGGGAATTAAAAGCAAAGGAAAGGCAATCACCCTAAAAAATTGAAAGCCCTGCACTGAAGTAAAGGAGAGGGGATGCAGACAGTCATTAGAGAAGGGTTTGGCACTGTACAGATAAATTCTGGGGGCATATTCAAGTCACTCTGAATCCAGGGGAGCTGCCGAGCCCTTTGGGGCTGTCTGCTCACCAAGCATTTCCTAATTTATCTCCTGCCAGCCAGCTCCAAAGGAATGGTGGGTGAGCTCGACATGAGAATGCACCTTTCACACCTGCTCCTTCACAGCCCAAAGGAAGAGACAGCTCAGCCAACGTCCCCATCAAAGCAGAGCAGGTGAAGCAGGTTCAGCCCTCGGCTCCAACCCTGGGAGCAGAGGATCCTCGTCCCATCACAGCCCATCAGGTTTTTGCACTGCTGCACATTCCCGTTCCAGGATCGCCGGGAGAAAAGTCTCTCATGCATTGCCACCTCCTTTTAGCACCAGCAACTCACATTTCCCACTGGAGCATCTAAGACCGTGTTCCTGGGAGAGTGAGGGGGGTGGAGGAACTGGATGGGGTTGTGAGGTTCTGTTTTTTAAAACCCTGAGGCTTTTTTTTTTTTTCCAAGCATTCTCATGAGAGTTTCCTGGGTGACAAGGACTTAGGAGCACCCACAAAAGAAGCATGGAATGGTTTGGGTTGGAAGGGGCATTTAAAGCTCATTGTAAAGAGCAATGACCAAATTAGACCTTGGACACTTCCAGGGATGGGGCAGCCACGACCTGGCTGTGTGAACCTTTCCCTTATGGAACAACCCTTCTCCTGGGACAAACACAGCCTTGAGCCTTGCTGTTCCTGGCAGGATTCCCATGAGCAGAACCTCAGGGAAACACCAAAATCAAACTCAACATGCATTTCAAGCCTCCAGCTGGACATCAGAGTGCTCTGAGCCAGGTGAGAGTAGGACAACACAGGCACACACCCACACAGGGACATGGGGACGCTGCTCTGAAGATGAAAAGGTTTAGTCAGTGTGAGCTCAGCTCGCTGCGCTCTTTTCCCTGCCACTGCTTTCCTTTGCTCCTTCCTTTCCCTTTGGCCTCCTTATCCTCTGCACTCCACGAAATGAGCATTTCATGGGAGCAGAGCAGCCAAGTGAAGCTGAGCTGGCAGCTCCTTGAACGCATGGAATGCCTCCCTCGTTCCCAGCTCGAATTTCGGAAAGCAACATCTGCCTGCTCCTGAAGGTCATTTGGATCCTGGATCAGGGATGCTGCACCACCTCCTCATTGCTATGCTGTGCCTGGAGCAGCCACAATGTCCTGTCACATGAAATGCTGCTTCATTACAAGTTTTGGGAAGGAGGGGGCAAATAAAATGCAAAGCAAATGGCAAAACCCCACTCTGACGGGACCGGTGTGATTCCTGCCCTTGCTTACATGGGTGTCGAAAGGAATCCAGAGGACTTGCTTTGGATTTGCATTTGCACAAGGGAAGGAAACCTGTGGGAAATCGAGATGATGCTAATGCAGTGAGGGGGCTGGCGCAGTCGTGGCTAAATAAACACTAATAAATAAATAAATGCCCATGTTTAAGAGCGTGCTGCCCCCTCTCCTTGAACAAGCCGTTCCCAGCCCTCCTGGGGGCTGATCTGATGTTTTCTCACCGAGGGGGTCGATGTAAACATCTCCCCGGTGGGCAGGGCCTGGATGGATCAGAGGGAAGAGGATGAGATCCCTCGGGGGGAGTGGGAACAGAGCGGCAGTGAGGCAGTTGGATTCAGGCTGCCAGGAACGGTACCTTGTCACGGCTTGGCAGCTGTGAGGATGCAGGAACACAGGGATGCAGGGATGCAGGGATGCAGGGAGCCACTGGCAACAAAGCAGAGGATTGTAGTGAAGCTAGAAAGCAGCAGAGCAAACTTCCCCTCTCCAGCCTGCATGGGCTGGAGCTGCAAACACAAATCAAGCTCCAGACCTGCAAAGCTGGCAGAGGTTTTCCTGCAGGAAGATTTCCCTTGCCATGCAATCCCAGTGGTTTTAAGCATGACTGTGGTCGGGTCTGCTTCAATTCCTGCTTTTCTGCCATGGATGTCTGGGAGGACAGTCCTGGAGACACAGCACCCCAGCAATTTTGCAAGGAGCAGGAATAAGGAGCAGGTGCTGAGCGGAGTGACACGGATCTGCTTGTGCTTTTCTCGGGAAAGCAGGTCATGGGGGAGGAGGGGGAGTAATTTCCCAGCTTTGCTACTGCAAATGTGTTTAACTGAAGCCACGCTGGTACCCAAATGCTCTGCTGTCCCCTCTGGAGCTCATGCAAAGAGGGATTGCTATCAAAACCTTTTAAAGCCACTTTCTGCTAATGAAAACGGCTTGCAGAGATACAAGCTGGTGGAAACCTCTCTACTCCCTGCAATGTGTCTTCATTAGGCTTTCTCCTCTCTGCTCCCCATCCTGCTGTATCTCTGTACATCTGGAATCAGAAAGGACAGTTTCCCAAGTGGACTTGGCTTTTGTTCTATTCTATTCTATTCTATTCTATTCTATTCTATTCTATTCTATTCTATTCTATTCTATTCTATTCTATTCTATTCTATTCTATTCTATTCTATTCTATTCCATTCCATTCCATTCCATTCCATTCCATTCCATTCCATTCCATTCCATTCCACTCCACTCCACTCCACTCCCACTTTCAGTGACACCCCTACCTTCAGCCACCCACCGTTCCCAAACTGGACAGATGTTGCAGCATCTGTGCAAACTGGCACTCAGCTGTCTGCTGTGCTTTATGTGCTGAGCTTCAGCTGAGGTGCAGGGACAGGTTTGAGAGAGCATTCATCCCAAAGGGAGTTTCTGACTTCCCACTTAGTGAGAAGATGTGGAATATTCCTCAGCTGATTAAATGCTTGCCAGTTATAAGGCAGCACCAATGATGACTGTGCTGGCTAAAGCAATTTTTTACTGAAAAATGTCTGTGCTGTCCTGTCTGGGGTTTGCAGCACCGGGAGTGGCCTTTCTTGCAGGAATTGCTGATGGTGCAGCAGCAGGAACCATCCTGGGGGTGAAACGTCCTTTATTTCCTGCCCATCCACCCTCTCCCCAACCTGCCCAGCAATAAAAGGCACATAAACCAGTGCCAAACACATCAATCTCTGCCTCCTCCCTTGCCAGGGTGATCATTTCAGCCCTTCTTCTGCACCTCCTGCAGACCTGAACAGATTCCCTGGGCTCTGCCTCCACACTGGAACATGCTTCCAGAGGGAGAACCAGCTGCTGCTGCTAAAGGCTTGTGATGCAGGGATCAGGACTGGGTCTATAGCTCCCAAACTGGGAATTTCAGGAGTCCTCCTGAGACTCACTGAGATCTCATGGAATAAGCCAGTAACAACTGAACGCACTCAACCCTCCTGGCACTCTCTTTGCCAGGGCCCAGGGGAGGCAGGGAGCACGGGGATAAAGCCAGGCAGTATCACCATCAGAGATGAAATGCAGAATCCCAGCAGGAAGCTTTTATCCTCTGGCTCAGGACTGCTCATTGCCAGGGTGCTTTCTCCAAAAGCCAAGCTGGCACCTGGAGCCAGGAATCTCCAAAGGTGCAGATCAGGTTGCAAAGGCTGGGAAAAGGGAGATTCCTGCTGCTGCAGCTCCTTCCATCCCAGCCAGGAAGGTGGGTAGAGGGGAATGCCCAGAGGAGAGAAGCAGATAAGCATCAGAATAAGGAATAAAGGAATAAACAGTGGAGATTTTGCACAGAAGAAACTTTCTGGAGCCACCAAGGAAGCAGAACAAATTGGGGAGAGAGGCAGGGGGTCTGAGTGTACGGAGAAAGTTGACCAGAACATTTAGTTTGACACTCAGGAGTCCTGAAAGGAAAAAAAGTTCAGAAACCACAGTACTAAGGTGAAAATCTGGCTGTTTTCTCCCCAGCCCCTCTGAAATGTCCCTGCCAACACTGCTGGCTCATGAATCAAGGTCATCCACACAGACTGAGCAGCGAGCAGACAGGTAGGTTAGGACCAAAGGGATGAAGCTGCTGGTCCCAGCCTTCACCTGCCCAAGGGTAACAGAATTGAGCAGGAAAAGTACAGTGGATGTGACAGCTCCCACTCCATCCTCCTGTTTGATCTTCCTTTCTTTCCTGAGATGACAGGCGGTGTCAGAGTGAAGGAGCACCGCTCACAAGCTGGGGCCTCCCAGGCCACCTCTTCTGAAAGCTTTTCTGGGGAGGGAGGGAGGCCAGGAGGACAAAAATAAATGCTCCTTGTTCAGGGGACCTGAGAGCAGGTCCCCACGTCGCTCCTGCTTCAGAGCAGGAGAAAATGTTCTGAGAGTTCCTGTCAGTTCTGCTGCATTTTGAAGGCGCCTCTCCCCTGCAAGCCTCCAAAGCAAAGTGACACTTGTCACTGGACCAACACTGCTCCCTCCTAAACCCTCCAAAAACACTAATCTGGGAAAAGGCAGATGTAAAAGAAAATTCAGAGCTGTGAGTGACCTAGAAAAGGAGATTTTTTTTGTTGTTGTTCAGCTGCAGTTGCAATAACAGCACATTGAAAGCCGCGAAATGCTCGGGCATGACAGGAATGGGAGTCATGTAAGTCCTGGTTCACAGACTGCAGCAGCAGCTCTTTGCTGCTGCTGGAGAGAGAACAGGCAGGACAGCCTCAGCTGCCTCCCAGATCCCAGGAGGAGCTGGCAATTAGCAAAAGCATCTTTTGCACTTGTAAAGTGGACGAGTTGGGCAGAAATGAGCTGGGAAGCCGGGAAATGCCCGGCGCCGTGATCCCGTTTCTAACAACACTTGTGAGGTGCTGATGCCTGAGTGGAGACAAACACAGCAGCACTCCAGAAGTGGGGGTGGAGAGGGGGAGTTCTTTTTATAGCTACCTGGAAAAAAAAAATCAAAAACATTTTTGTCCCACAAACAGGATATTCCTGGGAACACCTGTGGCAGAATGTGCCTCACCATCACTTTAAACTGAATTTTAGGAGGCATTTCTTTACACAGAGGGTTGTCAAACACTGGAACAGGCTTCCCAGAGAGGTGGCCACTGTCTCAAGCCTGTCAGTGTTTAAGAGGGATTTGGAAAACTCTCATAATAACTTTTGGATAGCCCTGAAGTGGTTGGGCAGTTGGAGTTGATGATTGTTTTAAGTCCCTTTTAAGTGAAAATTCTATTCTATTCTATTCTATTCTATTCTATTCTATTCTATTCTATTCTATTCTATTCTATTCTATTCTATTCTATTCTATTCCATTCCGTTCCATTCCGTTCCATTCCATTCCATTCCATTCCACTCCATTCCATTCCATTCCATTGGCAATTCTGAGATTCTTCCCCTGCCCTGTTCCAGGCGTCTCATTCAAAACATCTTCAATGTTTTGCCCTCACCCTGAGTTGTTTCTCTTGGGGACGAGCAGCAGATTCTCTCCTGGCACTCATCAGTGCACCTTTAATGACTGAAAAAATGCTTGGGCTGCAGCACAGCCACAGCCATGTGTGTGCTTTCCCTATCCCTGCACTCACACTGGATCTCCATGCCTTGGGCATGTTTAAATTACCCCTTAGGCATCAAAAATCCCTTCCCCACAGGTACCTTTGTAGCTGAAGGATGATTTTCCCAGCCAGGACCCACATCCTGCAGGAATATTTGACACAGGGAGCTCCCTCCACTCTCCTTGTGTTGTTCCACGTGCAGCAGCTCTGGAGACACCTTTTTCTTGAAGCTGCCTGGATTTTGGACATTTGCATCACAGAGTTCTGCCTCCCTCATCACTACCAGTAACCAAACATATTCTAAATGTCAGGAAACTCTCCAGCACTGTTTTGACCAATATATGGGATACCAGGACTGGAAAAGATCTGTCTGAACACAATTCCCAGCAGCAGTGATACATTACTGCAGCTTCAATTTGGGCTTGTATGGAAGATTAAAGGTGAAGATATCCCAGCTGACAGCCAAAAAAACCTACAACAGCCCTTTGCCCAGGCCCCAGCCTAGGATTACGGGTGAAAAAACCCCACATGCATATTGGTAATCCCTGGGATAATCCTGTGCAGTGCCCTTGAAGCTGTCAGGAGCCTTGATGAGGTTTGAAGGATGCTTAGCATTCCTTAAGATTTGACATATGACTTCCACATACCATTGAATAAATAATAACCACAGGCAAAAATGAAAAGCATTCTCTTGGATTCCAGCTCCTCTGGGCTCCTTTTCTCCCAATACAGGCCACAGTTTTATTCAGAGCCACCAGCAGAGCTGTGAGAGAGGGTAGCAGAGCTGACTTGTGGCTCTGCTCTGCTCCTCCTGGGCGACAGAGGATAAATCACTCCCTGGGTTTCTCCTTCCCCACCTGAAAATGACACAGCTTGGGTTCTGGGGACAGCCCATCACTCATCAGTGCAATTATGACCCTTTCCATTTTTGTCTCCTTGGCGGGCTGGTGGTGGATTGGATCCATCACCCAAAAATGAGCGGGGCTGATGTGCTTCCCACCCAGTTTGCTGCCTGCACTTCCATCCTCAGCAGCAAGAAAGGCTCTCCTCAAACCTGGGAAGATCAAGGTTCTTGCTGGGTCAGGCTTCAGGCCGCCACCATAAAATCACAGAGTGGTTTGGGTTGGAAGGGACCTGAAAGATCATCTCATTCCAACCCTGTTCCATGGGCAGGGACACCTTCTACTATCCCAGGATGCTCCAAGCTCTGTCCAACCTGGCCTGGAACACTTGCAGGGATGGGGCAGCCACAGCTTCTCTGAGCAATCTGTGCCAGGGCCTCCCCACCCTCACTCTGCCATGCACCAGGCTCTGGCAGAGGGTGCATTTATTCCCTTAGAGACAAGCAGCAAACCCCCTCCTGACATCCCACCAACATTCCACATGTCCAATAAACCCCCTGGAGATGCAGCTCTGGCCTGAAGCAGAAGGGAGCTCTGGGAGATGAACACTCATCTTTCAACTGGTCAGCGCTGTAATTGAATTAAAGGATTTGCAGAGCCCTGGAAAGAGCCCTGACAAGTCTGAAAGTCGTTCTATTCCGTGAAATTGGGCTTTCTGACCTCGCTGCATCAGTTATTTTTCTGACTGAGGGTTAAAGTGCATCCAAATAAATCCGACGGTCAGGACACAGAGGATTTGTCCTCTCCAGGAGTTTTGCTCATTGCCTTCCAGGAGGGCCACTGGGAGAATCTGTCAAGCTCCACATCGAGTTGGCTGTCAGAGCAGGCTGGATATTCCATGTTTTTGCTAATCCTCTCTGCCATGGGGCTGAGGGGCCACAGAGAGCTCAGGTGGGATGCACAGCTTGGTGTCTCGTGCCCTCACGTGAGCAATCTCACAGTGGTGGCCCTGAGTCTCCTCATTCCACCTCATGAAGACCAAAATTCACGTGGTGACACTCCCTGCTGCTCACACGAAACAAAAAACACGACGGGAGCTCCTCTGGGTGACCAGGCTGACCATCAAACTCACCTCTAGATAACCAGTTCTCAGTGATAAATAGGAATACTTATTTCTGCTCACTAAAAGGAGCTCCTCGCTCCCAGATTTCCTGACATTTTCGAGGAGCTGTCTGATGTTATTTAGCACAGCAGGCTCAGGGAAAACTGAGGCACGAAGCTTACACTGATTTGCCCAGACACACGGAAAGTTCATCATTAGACAAGGGCTGCATCCCGGGCACTGTGGCCTCTTTTTGCTGCTGTTTTAGCAGAACATTTCATCTTCTAGCAAGGTGCACAAGCAGGCAGGTGAAAATGAACACGAGGCCTTTTCTCCTCTTTAAAACAGGGGCAAACTTTCCCCATCCTTATTCACAGTGTGCCAGCTCTGGAGCCTTTTCCACCACGTCCATCAGTCCTACCTTGTCCATCCTGCCAGTCCATCACCTTTGAGCAATGGCATGGACCCAAGAACCTGCACCCTGACCATTTCCCATGGAATCCCATCATGACAATGAGGTGTCTGGGGCTGGAATGGACAAAATAGATAAAATTAAATATTAGGGAGAAATCCTTCCCTGGGAGGGTGCTGAGGCCCTGGCACAGGGTGCCCAGAGAAGCTGTGGCTGCCCCATCCCTGGAAGTGTCCAAGGCCAGATTGGACAGGGCTTGGAGCAACCTGAGATAGTGGAAGGTCTCCCCTGCCCATGGAACAGGGTTGAAATGGATGATCCTGAAAGTCCCTCTCTACTCAAACCATTCTCTGATTTTATGATGAAATTTTAGGAATACAATATTTATTTTGGTTGTGGTGGATACTGCTGTGTTTCTGGCTTGCAGTTCAAGGATTCATTAAAACATGAAGCATTTTAAGAAGTTCATCTGAACTTGCCTCAGTCTTGAAAGGAAGTTGAGCAAAGACGCGTAATGGGGAAACTTCTTCTTGTGTCCTTAACAAAGACACATAAAACATCACCTGCTCAAACCTCTACCTAGTGCTGATGGTCTGGGCTTTGTCCAACCCTGGTCCTGAGGCACTTGTGCTCATAACACACCTTCCTCAAATCATGCACAGGCTGCTCTGGAGCCCTCAGTGCCCAGCAAAGCCAATCTTCCAGAGGATACAGACTGGGTAAAATCTGCAGGTTTAGAGACAGAACCATGTAGAAACTGGTGTTCTGTACCCAGACAAGACTTTCTTGTGCCCATAAAGGCAGACTAAATCAATCCAGCAAAGAGCACGTGGAGATAAAGCGACTCCACTCTGAATTTTACACACAGAGGGTGCAGAGCGTTCTGCTGCTGCAGCTCTTTGTGTCTCCTCCGTGCACCTGAGCCTGCCTTGAAGCTGGTTCAAAGCTGCACCCTGTTGCCTGTTGAGTCACTGGAGTTGGAGCACACCTAAAGCAGGCAGCAGATTTTCCCAACCTGCCTTTTTTCCCCACACTTCAAAGCCTGGAGCTGTGATCCAAAGCTCTCCACCAGCACACAAATGCCTGGGCTGTGTTGTTACAGCCTGGAGCCCCCTCGTACAACCTGGGAAGTCAAGCTGGATTTCCACCACAAGCCACTCTCAGCAGCCTGGCATGTCCGTGAAGAGGGCTCCAGGAGAGCTGGCAGGGATGCAGGCAAGACAGGGATGCAGCCACAGGATCATGGAATTGTTGGTTGGAAAAGATCCTGAAGCCCAGCTCCTGACCCAGCACTGCCATGTTCGCCACTGAACCTCAACCCCAAGTGCCACATCTATGCATCTTTTGGATCCCTCCAGGGATGGTGACTCGGCCACCACCCTGGGCTGCCTGTTCCAGGGCTTGACTACTCTTTCCATGAAGTAATTTTCTTTAATATCCAATCTAAACCTCTCCTGGTGTAACTTGAGGATGTTTCCTCCTGTCCTGTCGCTTGTTACCTGCGAGAAGCGATTGACCCTGAGCTGGCTGCACCCTCCTGTCAGGGGCTGATGGAGACCCAGAAGGTCCCTGCTGAGCTTCCTTTTCTCCAGGCTGAGCCCCCCCAGCTCCCTCAGCTGCTCCTGGTGCTTGTTTGGTTTTTTGTTTTATTTTTTCAGAATACACAGCACAAACACGTGTGAACACAGAAACCGTCCCAAACCTCGAGAGGCTCCAGCTCTCACCCTGAGCACTGAGCTGAGGTTGGGAATCACATCACTGATCCCACAGCTCCTTCCCAGTGGGAGCATCCTCCACGTGTCAGTGCCTGGCTTCTGCTGGGTCTGTGGAGAGAATTCCTTTATTCCACCCATATTCCCCACCCCTTTGCCAGGGAAGCAAGGGAGCATTTGATTCAGAGCCTCTGAATCCTCTGTCCTTTCCCCTCTTCCCTTCTGTCAAAAGCCATTAAACCCTGCTCTGCTGACAGGCAGCAGAAGCCCTGCATCCTCCTGCTCAGCTTCTCCTGCATCCTGTGCTGTGAAAGGCACTGGAGAACAATCCAGCACCTGCTTTCCCAATTCCATGGGCAATTCTGACCACTGGGAAGCAGCTCAGCAAAGGCCAAAGGAGTTTAACTCCTGTCCCAAACAGGGATGGACACAGCCCTGTGCTCTGCTGCTTTGTGCTGACAGAATTGGCCACCTCTTTCCTCAAACACCTGGAATCCAGGTAACAACTCCCAGGAGAAGGTGTCCAGCAAAACACCCTCCCTGGAATTTGTCCTTCTTTGTGCTCTCAGCAGCCCCAGAGCCCAGGCTGAGCAGGGATAAATCCTCAGGCTCTGGAGGTGTGACTGGGTTTCACTGCATTGCCCTGTTTTGTCTGCTCTCATCCAGGGCTGAAAAAAAAGGCTCCTGGGACCAAAATTCCATCTGCCTGGTTGCACACTGCGAGTGCAGCCAGACAGGCTGAATTAAGGGATACTTTTAACTGGGTTTAACACAGGGGAACTAATGGGAATATTCAGATTAACCTCCCTGCATGCCCCTGTGTAGCCAGGCTTTGCAAGCACGAGGCTTTCTTCCCTCTCTGACATCCCCTCAGCACATCCACAGGAGCAGTTGGGAAAGGCAGGATTTGCAGCTGAAGATGTGGGGAATTAAACTGATTAAGGGCAGTGGAGCTGGAACAGGGACTGGCAAACACCAGCACAGGCACCCTGTGTGGGATCACATGAAGGGCAGTGCTGCTCCCCCACAGCTGGAGTGTTGCAGTACAAATATAAATAATATATCATTTGTATGAAATTAATATGTAATAGGTCTTTAATAGATCCAAAGGGGAGAGCACTGATTTCCCACAGGGTTTTAGGGTTTTAACAGATCATCAGGTCAAGGGAGGTGACCTCTGCTCTGCCCCTGTGAGACCTTTCCTGGACTGTGTCCAACTCTGAGGCCTCCAACATCAGGACATGGAACTGCTGGAGAGATTCCAGAGGAGACCACAGAGATGATCAGGGATGGAGGCCTTCTTCTCTGGAGCCAGGCTGGGAGAGCTGTGAGCATTCAGTGTGGAAAAAAGGAAGTGTCAAAGACACCCCAAAGCCCCTTCCAGTGCCTAAAGGAGCTCCAGGAGAGCTGGAGAGGGACTTGGGACAAGGGATGGAGGGACAGGACACAGGGAATGGCTTTAAGCTGAAAAAGAAACTTAAAGGTTGGATATTAGGGAGAAATTCTTCCCTGTGAGAGTGGCAAGGCCCTGGCACAGGTTGCCCAGAGAAGCTGTGGCTGCCCCATCCCTGGAAATGTTCAAAGCCAGGTTGGATGAGGCTTGGAGCAACCTGGGATAGAGGAAGGTGTCCCTGCCCATGGCAGGGGGGTGGAACTCGATGATCTCTGAGCTCCTGCCAACCCAAACCATTCTGTGATTCTGTGAAGTGTCTGTATCTGGGGGAATCATTTACCCCTGTCAGCACAGACAGGCTGTGACTGCCTGATCTACAGCTCTGGCAGGGTCATTAATGCTCTGGGTGACAGACAGGGGGAAAGAGGAGCTGTTTCTTGACTTTAGAAAGCTTTTCTTCAAAAGACAGGCACTGGGAGATGGATTAACTGATGTGATGAGCACAATGATTTCTGGGGGATGTTAGAGATAAGACAACCCCTGTGTGACACGTTTCTGGTGGTGGGGAGTAGAGGAACAAAGGGACCTGTACATGCCCTCCAAAGGGAATCAGACCAGCAAGGCTGGGATCACAGAAAGCCCCGAAAACCACAGGAAAGAAAAGTTAATGACTTTCAACAAGTGGTGTGAACAACAAGGAGCTCACACCGTGTCCTCGTGCTGCCTTGCCAGGACTTTCCTGCAACCACACAGGACATGGAGGCAGGAATTCAGAAAGCTTTGGATTCTGCAGATTAGACACTGGATATCCCACCCAAAAAACCTGTGAATTTCAGGCAATGAAGCTGCACTTCAAGATTCCTGGGGTGGCTGGACCATAAACACCAAAGAGTACAATTACCCTATGAAAAAATTATACAATTACCCTATGAAAAAAAGTCCCACCCAAAAAAATATGGAAATTTCAGGCAAAGAAGCTGCACTTCAAGATTCCTGGGGTGGCTGGACCATAAACACCAAAGAGTACAATTACCCTATGAAAAAATTATACAAACAGTTCTTCCTTCCTAGGACATTTTGGGAGCTCCTCTGAGTCATTCCAGACAAAGCAAACAAACAAAAACACCCCCAAAAAACTTGCTCTGACACTTCAAAACTCTCCCAGTGCTTTGTAGCTCTGTGTGACCACCTTCAGGACCAGCACACACCCAACCCCTCAGGCAGTTCCTGTCTGAAAAAGTCCCATGAGCAGGACTGTCCTCAGCCTCTGGGAGTTTCAGGTTTTGTTTCTTAAGACTTGACAGATAAGAGTCTCTTTTTTTTCCTGTGCTCTGTGGTGTAGTAGAAGAAGAGTTAAAAGCTGCTATTTTAGGTTTTCTTTTTGGTTGTTTATTATTTCTTATTTACAAAATCTTTTTGTGCCTTGTTAAGGTTTTGTTTTAACAAGGGCTCCTTTGCCCACGACAGGTGGGCAGAACTTTTTATATTACATTCTACATATCTTTTAGTTACTATTAGTCACTAATGCTTACTACTAATCTTAGACATGTCACATTTATTCTACACCATACTCTGTGCGCCACTACAGCAGAAAAATGGATACCAAGAAGAAGAACAAAAAGAACAAGAACCACACCCAAATCCTCCATGGTTTTTTTTGACCCCTTTCTAAAAATCCTAATATTCTACATTTACACCCTGTGATTACTTAACTACTACTACTACTTTTCTTACATTCTTGTGACTTGTAATTCATTTCACAAGCTGAAAGCTTTTCCATGGACTGAGATCCAGGACAGTGACTCTCTAGAGCTCTGTGTAGGGGGGTCTCTGACCCCCTGCCAGGATCTCAAACCCTCCATGGCAGTCAGAGGAGTGCCCTGAACTCCGACATGGGAGCTGCATTTTGGGATGCCACAAGTTTCCAAGTGATTCCACCTCGCCCCAGAGCTGAGGCAGTGTTTGTTCTGTTCTCCAAGCCTAACTTTCCTCACACAGGTCACCTTCCTAAACACTGAGGTTTGCATTTCCTAAGCCAGGTAGGTGAAAGGCTTTCATTACTGGGACAGGTGATCTTTCCCAAAGGAAGACGAGGGTGTCCTTGAGTTAAAACCACAGATTCCCAAAGCTCTTTCTCTTCCAAGAGCCGAAAAGCTTTTATGCAAATATTTTGGAAGGTTTGGAAAGGCCTCTTAAGATCAGTTATTGTAATGCCTGGTTATTAGAATGTTTAGTTATTACAATGAGACAGAGGAGCAGAGGAGCTGCTTGATGGAACCAGGCGTTCCCTGTGGGATGGGGGTTCCCCTGGCAATGCAGACCTGCTGGATCTCACTCTTTGTGTGTCTGGGGTTGGATTTCACACCTGCATGGCCTGATTTTGTCTCCTGCACCAGGGGCTAAAACACAAGCCCTCAGCTGGCTTGGACCCTGCTGTTGCCAAGGAGGGCACAATTAGTGCTCACCTGCTGCAGCCTGATCCCATGTTGCCCCTCCAGACCCTTCATAGGGTCACAGGATGGTTTGGGATGGAAAGGACTTGAAACATCTTCTCATTCCACCCCTCTGCCATGGGCAGGGACACCTTCCTCTATCCCAGGCTGCTCCAAGCCCCATCCAACCTGGCCTTGGACACTTCCAGGGATGGGGCAGCCACAACTTCTCTGGTCATCCCAGTCTCCAGGGCTCCAACACCACCCTCACAGTGAAGGATTTTTTCCTCATCCTCAGTCTTAACCTACTTTATTTCACTTTAAAGCCATTTCCCCTTGTCCCATCACTCCATGCCCTCGTCAGACATCCCACACTTTATGATTGGTGACTGTCCCTTTCCATCTCACACCACTTCTTCTCATTTGCCTCATCCCAGGCTCAAAGAACACCCAAACACAGCTTTGATGGCCTGAACCCAGACTCATCAGCCCCATGGGGCAGCAGGACTGCTTTGCAACACGAAATAGCCCCACATCTTCCTCTGCAGCCACAGAACCATGGAATTGTTAAGGCTGGAAAAGACCATGGAGCCCAACTCTCCACCCAGCACTGCTG
This sequence comes from Nicator chloris, assembly GCA_013400495.1. Taxonomy (NCBI): domain Eukaryota; kingdom Metazoa; phylum Chordata; class Aves; order Passeriformes; family Pycnonotidae; genus Nicator; species Nicator chloris. The sequence goes on from WAAE01000658.1 coordinate 22,328, forward strand.
TGTTCACCATTACCCCTCATCCCCAAGTGCCACACCCGCTCATTTTTTGGACACTCCCAGGGGTGGTGACTCCACCACTTCCCTGGGCAGCCCTGTCCCAAAGCCTGCCCACCTTCCCAGTGAAGAATTTTTTTCCCAGTATCCAATCTAAACCTGCACTGGTGCATCTTGAGGCTGTTTCCTCTTGTCCCGTCACTTTTTACCTGGGAGGAGACTGACTCCTCCTTTCAGGGAGTTGTAAAGAGACATGCAGTGATGCTGTCACCACCAGCAGCAAACCTTGGCTCTGTCCCCCTGTTCCTATTGCCACATGAAATTCTTGTTATTCACCAGGGCAAGGCAGGTGAGAAATGCACCTCTGGTGATGCACAGGAACATGAACACACACGCATGGCTGTATTTATCAACTCCTCTCCTGTCCCAGCAGGAGAAAAGAGGGAGCAGGAGATCAGATCCTGCCTGGGTTTTCACTTCATCAGGGCTAAGCAGCCAATAATTACTCCAGATGAATACCCCTGGAGGAGAGCCAGAGAATCCCAAATCATTCTCTGATTTCAACTTTCAATTTACCCAGCCCGTGATAAGCTCATTAATCACACTCGCAGCACCCAACACAACAGAAATCAGTCCCTGATCTTCTCCCCTCTTATTTCATGCCATGAGGAGTTGGGGACAAGGGAAAGAGAAAAGGCAGGCAGAGGTGCCACCCACAAATCTCACAGTCACTCAGAGGGGCTGGGATTAATAAATCAAAAATCCATTGTTAATAGTACAAGCTTAAATATCCATCTAAATGCAAATGAATGAGCACTCAAGGGTTCTTCCTCCTTTTTTTTTTATTTCCAAGTGCTCTGTTTGACAGCTCCATCTTTGAGGAAGCACATGGTCACCAGATAATTGTCTGGTTCTAATTGCAATTTTACAGTCCAACCCTTCACAGCCCATGGCTTTTAAGTGGCCTTTAAAGGGTTTTGGCATGCTCTGGATGGATTGGAAGCTCAGGTGGCTGCAGGAACAGGCAGGAGCTCTCATGGGAGGGTTGCTCCAGGTTTCTGTACCTGTTCAGCCACAGGAGGCAAGGGGTTAAATCCAGAGGCTGGGTCACTGGACTCAGGTGGGATTTGGGTCACCAAGATCTGCAGCCTCAGGTGGGTGACTGTGAGTGTGGGGAAGCTCCACCTGGCCACCCATCCTTGGAGCAGGAACACAGGGACGCTCAAAAGAGGAATCTTGAGGGGCCTCAGCATCTTCTGAGAAAGCAACACCACAACAAGGCTGGCTTGGGCTGCACAGGGAGTGCAGCAGGGTGGAGAACAGTCAAGGAAATGAAGCTGTAAATCCATAACATTGGTCAGAACTGGAAAATAGGATTTCACAGGATTGCAGAGCAGTTCAGCTTGGAAGGGACCTTCAAGAACATTTAATTCCAACCCCTCTGCCATGGACAGGGACGCTTTCCCCCAGACCAGGTTCCTCAAAGCCCCATCCAACCTGATCCTGAACACTTCCAGGGATGGGACATCACTTGCACAACCACCTTATGGGACTGATTGGTGGGAAAACCTCCAGTTCAGAGGGAGAGGTGGCAGGAAGGAGAAGATGGAAGCAAAGAGGGGGACCACAAAGGAGTGGCTGAACCACGGGGTTTCCAGGCACAGAGTCACCAATCAGGACCTCTACCACATACCAGGCAACAAGTCCAGGGTGCAGCATAAAAGTTCTTGTTCCAAGCAGGAAACAATTACCCAAAATTGTGATTCAAATCCCTTGACAGCTCCAGAGTGCTGTTCGAGTTCGAGGTGAGCAGCCAGGACTGGGGAACAGGGTTGTCATAATTTGCCTTTCATTAGACTTTCCCAGGAGGCAGTAGTGGTAGCAAATCAGCTTTAAAATGTTGTGCAAATCAGCTTTTAAAATATTGCACAAAGAGCTTGGCAGCTCCCCTCGCCAGAGCTCGCTGGATCAGCTCTAAGTTTTGGAACATCATCCGAGCAAAAATCTGCTGACATCAGGATCTGGGGCTTTTCAGCTGCTTGAGATTGTAAATGTTGGTTGCAAACACTTACAGGCACGCACACACACCCCCAAAACCCCAAAACACGGAGAGAGTGGAGACTTAGCAGCAACATTTGCACGACCAATCTGCCGGGGGGGTTGGAATTCATCCTTGAAAAGTGAACCATGGCATTGGTGCCAAGAAATTTCCTGCTCAGCTCTCAGCTCCCATTGTTTGGTGCCATGAGGATGCAGGGATGAAAGACTGAAAGGAATCCCAGCATCTTGCACTCCCAGAGGGCCAACAGGCAGCCCAACAAGCTGCTGAGCCTTGTGAGGAAGAGTGTGGAGAGCCAGAGCTCCCAGGGCAGGGAGTGAACTGGTCTAGGGGGTTGGAATGAGATGATCTTTAGGATCCCTCCCAACCCAAACTCATTCTCTAGGATGAGGCAGAGATGATGATGCTGAGCTGGGCACTGCTCTGCCTCCAGTTCAGGAATGCCATCCAAACCTCTCAGTCCATGCTCAGCACTGGGAAAATCTTCATCTGTGTCCTACCAGGCACTTGCCAGTGCCAGCTCTGACAGATTCCTGTACCCACCCTGAATGGCATCTCTGTCCCTCGGCCACTCCAAACTGGATTTTGCTCATTTCATGCTCAGTGTGTAGCTAATTAAATCCAGGTCTGAGCATGGCAGGGAAACATCTCCATGCTCCTGGACACAACCCACTCTCTGCTTTTGGGAAGCCAAAAGCAATGGGATGGAGTGCAGAGCAAAAGGGGCAATGGTTCCAGCTCCTGCCTTTACTTGCCAAAAACTGGGTTGTTGTACAAGTGCTTTAATTCCATTCCAGCATGGAGAAAAAACAGATCTAGCAGAGCAGGCCAGCTCCTGAACCTGCCCACCAATGCAACCCTCTGTGCTGACCCACACACTTTTTGGCACACAGAAAATATTATAAAACCCCCTTTTATTCATTTCTTAAAAGTCCACCTGCATCTCAACCACCTTCTAACACTGGAGCAATTTTTAGTAGAAGCCAGAGGGTCCAGTTCTGCCCTGGGCTACAACACAGGTGTGATTCCACAAGCAGGAAGACCCTCTGGGTTCTTCAGCTTTGCTTTGGATCCACTCAGAGATGCCAAATTAATCCCAGACCAACAAGAACTGAGCTGAGTGTAAATATGTTGCCTGCCTCTGTGTGCATATGCTACTTAATGGAGCATAAAAGGACAAGAATGGAATCATTTTTCAGGTGCTGCTGGTAATAATAATAAATAATAATAATAAATGCAGGGGCATGTGCCAAATGTCTGAGATCTCAAGGAGAGGAACTGACTGCAAGCAGAAGAGGAGCCAGGTAGGTGCTCAAACTGAGATGCAAAAGTCAGTGAAGTAAAACCACTGTTAAATCAAACACTTTGTATCCTTGTCAAGTTCACTCAGGATTTAAGACCTCACTTTCAGAGTGTTTTGGGTTTTGTTTTTTTTTTTTCTTTCTAAGATGCACATTCTTTGACACCTACTGCCCATATGGGATTTATGATCCCAACTCTTTGTGGCAACTTGGGATTGCTTTTTTCTTCCCTGCTGGCCACAAGCACATCACTCAAACCCTCCTGAACAGCACCAGTCATCGCTGGAATTCTGGCAAAACTCATTTTTCTACACCACAGCAGCATAAAATAATGTTCATATCACCTGAACTTCACCTCCACAGGCCATATTTGCAACTGACTTTTTGTTACTCTCCTTATGGTGCATGATTTGGGGTGAGCACTGCAGAGAGCCAAGCATGCCTTTGCTGAGCTCAATCTGAAAACTTCCACAGTCCTGGGTCCCAGTTCATGCATCCCTTATGTGGAAAAATCCAGAACAGCACTAAAACACAGCTCACAGAGAAGCAGTGCCCGTGTGAAGGAAGAAGCATTCCCTACCAGTGTGAAGAAAATACTGAGTAGAGAAAGCAAGAACTGACACATCACTGCTAAAATTGTGATGATTTCAACCCAAAAGAAGGCAAACAGACCTGTGAGAGTAAAGGGAAACCCACAGAACTCACCCATCATTTTCATCCCACAGGATGCAGGTCTGGTTGGTGGTTCCCTGCCAAGAGACAAGAAAGGGAAAATAGAAACAAGTCAATGCCACGCTGTGTGTGGAGTGTCTGGGCTGGAAGGAAGAATGTGGGGCCTGTAAAATCCCTTCCAGTGCCCTAAGGATGGGGTGTCTGGGATACACAAGATGAGCTCTCATGGATCTCAAACCCTTGGAATGCCTTTTGCCACCCTGGGACTGAAAAGCCAGAATAAAATGTGCCTTGGTTTGTTCTGCATCATGACCACTGCAGAGGGATTTGACTCTGCCTCTCTCCTGACTCAACCTACGGATATTCCTCCTGATCCCTCCTCTCACACAGAATCCTTTTGCTGCTCCCTTCTGGAAGGTGGATCAAATACAGGCTCTGCTTTTGTGGGACAAAACCACAGCCCTGCAGGAGGGGGTCAGGTGTGTTAAAACCCCTGGAAGAAGTTTGCCTCTGACTCCAGCTGTCTGAGGCAGCTTTGGAAAATCCCTCCAGGAGAGTCCAAAGACACAACAGATCTTGATATTCATGCTGGAGAGCCTCAGGAGGGCATCCAATCTCCACAAGGACGGGCCTTGGGGTATGTAAATGTCCATCCCATAAATCTGCTTAGGGTTGAGCAGAGGAACCTGGAGGGAATTTTTGCCTGCCTTGGAATGCATTGAGGACAACAGTAATATTCCAGAATTAATGGGGACAACCCTTCCCCCCGCCTTTCCCTCTTCAAGGAAGACCATCGTTACATCAAGTTATTTTAATGAGTGCACAATTATTCCCGTGTGATGATGCCCACAATGAAATGGTGTGAACTGGGGACAAGCATGGCCATGCTCAGTGTGCCAGCAGCGTCACCCTCCTGCTGCTCTGGAAATGAAGCTTTTTTTTTCCTTTTTTTTGGGGAAGATTGGAGGGTCCTGCACCAGCAAAAAGATGTCAGGAGCCCATCAAAACCACCTCCTTCCTTGCACCACCACATTCCTGCCCTGCAGAAGCAAACCCAGCCTCGGGGTGGGGCAGGTTCCCAGGAACCACTTACGTTGTACAGGTGGGAGAATTCGATTTCCAGAGGGGTGAGGAGAGACCGAGGGAATGGCTTCACAGTCACCGAGATGACTTTGGAGTTCAGAACGGTGCTGTTCCTGGGGAGGAGAGGGGAAAGAGAGGTTTTAGAGGGATTTTTGTGGAGCAGGGATTCCCGTGGCAACCATCACTGGTGGTGCAAGGTTTAATGTACACAGTGCAGAAGGGGTTGACCCCATTATTATAAAACACTCCCAAACACATTTGCTGCTGCTAGATCCCATCCTCTGCCCTCTGGGCTCCCCTCACAGCCAATCCACATGTACCTCTCCAAAATCAAACCATTTTATGAACTTCTCAAACCCTAAAGCAAGGGGACTTAGAATCTGTACCTATCCCAGAAATAAAATATTCCTGGGCTCATTTTCTATCCCTGCCACGAGGAAACAGAGCTCATTTGGACTACAGTGACACTTGTAGGTCCCTTCCAACTCAGAACATCCCATGATTTCACGTGTTTTCAAAACAAAAAAAATCCTGTTTTGCCTCTCCAAGGCTGGCTTAGCCTGCACTGCAGTGGGGCTGAGGCATGGTTGCTTATCCATGGGGCAGCACACGATCCTGGCTGGAGGCACTGGTGTGTATCTTCATTCCCTGAGGACCAAAAGCAAATGGAAAAAGGCCAAACCTTTCATGTAGATGTCTAAATGCCTGTGCCCAAACAAATATTGTAATAACTCTGGCAGCCCTGGGAGATTTGGTTCTTGGGAGGGGCAAAAAGTGAGATCTCTCCCATTCCTGGAAAGCCAAACTCTTTGTAGGCACTTCCCTGGACACTGAGCGTGTAAATACATAGAGTTTCCTCATTTTTCTGCAGTTTATTGGTGTTTAAATAAGCAAAATGTCCCCACAAGCAGCAGCTGAATGTGCTGCCATGAAGAAATTGGTAGTGAATTGGTAGATCCAGATCAGGCTGCTCCCAGCCCCTGTGGCATCCATGGACAAAGGAAATCCTTCCTTATCCAAATCTTCACCAAATCTGCAGGTACTGCTAAAATATTTTGCCTTTCTCTCTGGATTTTTTCTTTCTGTTTAAAAAAGAATTGGCTGGGAAAGATTTGCACTTGCTTAAGAGCAGCGAAAAAAACCAGGGTTTAAAGAAAAAAAAAAGGAAAAAAAATTTGGAATTGTCCATAGATGTGTAAGTGGATGCTCAAAAAGCCACTGTTCCACCAACACTAGCGGGATCAACAACACTGATTTAACAGCGAAAGAAAAAAATCAAAAATATATTTTTTCCTTTTTTAAAAAAAGGAAAAACTAAACAAGAAGAAAAAAAAGAATGAAGCGACAAAGCCCAACTGTCACCCTACAGAGGATAAGTAAAGGAGTAAATCAATGGGAGCAGGCAGCTGTAAGAAGCCAGAAATGGGATCTGCTGGAAGGTGACCACCAGTGCATGTCTTCATTAGAGGCTGTGTCTGTAAGGGTCACTCCTTGGGTCAGTGCTGCTGAATATTTGCATGAGCAGCAGGGATGACACTGAAACCTCCCTTTGGAGGCTGAGGAGCAGGTGAGAATCGATGCAGCAAACACAGACACAAAGAGAATTTGATTTTTCAGCGTGGCAAGCTGTTGGCACACAGAAGTCACCCGTGTGCAGACCGTGAAGGGTGATCACTGGCCAAGAAGCTGCAACCAGAAGTTGAAGGAGGCTTATAAAAAAATGGAGAGCAACTTTTTACATGGGTAAATAATGATAGCACAAAGATGGGTGGTTTTAAACTACAAGAGGAGAGGTTTAGATTAAATGTTGGGAAGAAATTCTTTGCTCAGAGGGTGGTGAGGCCCTGGCACAGGGTGTCCAGAGAAGCTGAGGTTGCCCCTTTCCTGGAATTGTTCAAGGCCAGGTTGGATGGGGCATGGAGCAGCCGGGGATAGAGGAAGGTGTCCCTGCCCATGGCAGGGGGTTGGAATGGGATGTTCTTTAAGATCCCTTCCTCTGAGTTGAAGCAAAGAACTTCTGCCTGTACCCTCCTTGTCTGGATCCCACTGTGCTGTTGGGTTCAGTTTCACTTTGAGAGGGGGAAACAGCAAAAGGAGTTCACAGCAGAGACAAAAAATCAATCCAGATGCAGGAAAACAAACAAAATCTCTCTGTTGGAAGGCTTGTCTGATAGCTCCTTGCATGTGGGGAGCTTTTCAGTCACCCACCCGAAGGCCAAGTGCCTGGAAGTCAAAGTCAGACAAATTCAGCCTTAAAAAGAGAGGCAGACTCGTGGCAGAGAAGGTAGTGAAGCAGCTGAGCAGCTTGTTGGGGGCGGTGAAGGACTCGGTGTCACAGGGAATCTTTCAGGAGGAAGATGAGTCGCTTCTCCTACAAGCACGTTGCAGCCCAGCTTCTGGGAACAAACCAAAACACGTGGAGATAGGGCTGGAGCAGGAGTTCTGAGGAGCTCAGAGGGCCCCTGAGTGGCCACCAAGGGTGTGCAAAGAGCTGTGAACACAGCGCTGGGTACACGGGGAGAACCAGGCTGGTGGCTCTCTGCTGTCTGTGTCCTCTGCAGCAGAGTCCAGCTGGGACCAAGCGCCTCTCTCACCTGCCTGGCTTGGAAAATCAGGTTTTGTGTGCAGCCCATCCCAATTGTCACAGCTGCCAAGATCTGCTGGGCTCTCTGGATCCAAGGAACAGAGTAATGTGTGACTCAGAGATGGAATTGCTGCTTGGGGGAGGTAAATTGGGACAATTAGGAACAGCTCAGCTGGTGCTGTTTGCTGAGTTAAATCTACTTTTTTTTTTCCCCTTCTTGGAAGAATCACTCTGCATTGAACCAGAGTGGTCCAATCCAAGGTCTGGGTCCGTATTTCCTATCTGTACTCAGCAATAGCTGCTCTCCTCTGTGGTCAGAAATATTTTTTACCCACAGGCAGATATGTGGTTTCTTTACAACATTCTCCTTTTTAATGCTGTGTCCATTTGCACAGCGCTGAAGTCAGAGGTGTTCTACTGCTGCTGCTGCTTTCATTTATCTCTCTCTTTCCTTTGACTCTCCACAGGTGATCCAAGACTTGAGATTTTTTTAAAGAGGGACTGTCCTTTAATTAAGGAACATCTTAAATCAGCTCTCCCGTGGGAAGGCTGTTTGGAGGCTGTGGCTGCCGCAGCTGCTGGTTATCAGAGCTCATTCCCTGCTCGGCCAGAGGAAGCTGAAATACTGCTGGATCATTTGAGCCAATGATGTTTATTGCCCTTCTGATCTAATTCCCACTGCTGTAATGGAAGATATTACAGAATACAGTTGGCTGACTTGCTAATTCCTCTCTGCACTCACTCGGAGCTCTTTTGCCATTGCCAGTGCTAAATCTGGAGGTATTTAAATGATTATCGGTGAGGAGAGATGCCCTGGTGTTTATGGTAAATGGGCTCACGCTAATCAGTGCAGAACAGATTTAGAAGGTGCCTTAGGATGCTTAATTTACTGCCTCAGTACCAGTCTTGGGGAGAAAAAAAAAAAAAGAGCAAGAGGAAAAGGGAGGGGAGGGAAGAAAAGGGAAGGGAGTGCTGAACACAAAAGCTTTGGTGCCTGAGGCAGTTTGCAGCGTGGGGAACACAGCAGACATGTGCAGCCAGGCGTGCTCTGCTCCCCTCTCTCCTCCCCGAGCCTGTTTTCTGCCGTGCCTCTCTCCAGGGCTCCGTGTGGCTGGCAGCTCTCCGGCAGCTCGGGAAGATCGGGGCAGCTGAGCATTCCCCCATCTGGCAGGGCTGCCAAAACCCCTCGTGACCAGGAGGGCAGGGTGAGGTTCCGTCCCTGGAGGGCGAAGGGTGGCAGGGAAGAATGAGACAGCAGCACTCAGCTTCCTCCCCTCGTGTCTGGGGAGAACATTCCTGCACCTCCGGCACGCCACGCGTGAGCCTGGCCCCACCTGAACGCGGGGCTCAAAATATTCCCACTGCACATCAAAATCTGTCTCGTGATCTCTACTCTTCCCTGGAGGACCAGTGCTCTGCAGCCAGAGGGATCATCCTGGTGATTCCCCAGCTGCTCCCCATGCCCAGGCAGCCCCTCTTACCTCTGCAGGGAGAGGATGTTGCCCACGTTCCGGTACAGCACGGTCCCAACCACGAAGACAGAGGAGTCGTCCGACACTGCAGGACACCAGAGGGGAGAGGGAAGAAGACAACAGCACTGAGACAATCAGGGTGGCAGCTGTCCCCACGGGACACCCAGGGGCAGGATCTGGCCTCTGGAGGAGCATGGCCAGTGGCGGAGGGCTCTCTGATGGGGCATGGCCAATGCAAACATCACTGCAGTGGCTGCTGTCACTACAGGGAGGGCTCAGCACCTTTAGGGTGACCTGGCATCCCACACTTCTGCCCTCACCAGGACTCACCCCTCCCAAATGGTGCTCCCTCATTCAGAAACCCCCAAGTTCCTCTGACAGCACCACAGCAGACAAATCTGCAGGGGGGAAAGGTCTCTTGCAGCCACCTCGAGGCCTCTGGAGCCATCCACAGCTATGGGGCCATCAGAGAGAAGAGCTGCGCTCGGGCCGACAAGGCCAGCGGGAAGGGGAGAGTTCCCACTGCGCCTGCTCTGACCCCAAAACTCATGTGCTGCCTCTGGGGGCTGCAGCAGATCCAGATGAGCCTCTGAATCATCTGTGTGACCTCTGGGCACATCACTCGACCTCCTTCTCCTTCTCCTCTTATTTTTCCTCCTCCTCCTCCTCCACTACCTCACGGTGCTCAGCTGCAAAAAGCCAGAATTCCCCTGCAGAGGCAGCCCCAGGGCTGGATTTTCAGGGGGAGAAAAAGCAAGTGGCTGGGTGGAAAGCAATGCTGAAGAAGCCTGGGAAAGCACCAGGTGGGGCTTCTCTGCTATCTTGTGCTGAGGTTGAGCTGACAGTGTGTCTGCTCCATCACTGCAGGACAGGCGCAGCTCTGCATGTCCATCTTTCTTATCATCAAATTGGGATATCTGGTGAGCACATAACTGGGAGAGACTGACAGACAGGCTTGCAGAGCAATTTTGTCACCCAACTGCATAAATCAGTGTTGGCCCATCAAAATCAACAGTCAGCTCCCAGCAGTGAGGGGGATCGGATTTGGTCTCATGGAGCTGCCTGTCTTCATCACTTTGCCCAGGATAGCTACTCCTGTTCCCAGAGAAAAGTGAGGATCAAACCTAATAGAGGTGGATTTCTGCTGGAATCACTGAGTAACCCCTCAAAAATTACACCACCAGCACGAGATATTGAATAAAAGAGAGGCAGAAGAGCCCTGGGTGGTACTCAGGAAACCATGGAGAGGTGAGCACTGATTGGAAGTTGTTTCCTCAGGGTGGATGTCATGTTTTGTTTGCTCAGTCACTACAGCTTGGGGGCCCTGGAGCAGCTCTGTGTGAGGATGCTTCCAACAGAAATCTAGAAAACAGCTCCGTGGGGAGCTGGATACTTTTGGGACAGCCCTCAGCCTCAGAGCAGGATCAGCTCTGTCTAGGTCTGGTCCAGCAATTTGTCCAACAGGTGATTAAAGATTTTGAAAGCTGAAGGCACCACAGCCTCCACAAACAAACTGGGGTAACGCTCCCAGCTCCTCCCAGAGAGCTCACACTGTCTGCAAGGCACAACAAAACACAAGGAGTGCTTGACATGGTCCTTGCTCTGCCAGTGACTCACTGTTTACCCTTGGGGGTGTCACTTAACTGTTCTTGGCCCCAGATTTCCCGAGTTAAAGTGATGGCTGATGCCATCCCCAGCAGGGAGGCCCATGACAAAAGGTCCTGGAGTGATAACTCGAGGCCAAAGATCTTTTGCAGCAACAACTCAGTCTCCAGCCTCTGTCCCAAGGAAGGGGGAGCCAGCAGCTCTCAAAGCCATGAGTGCCAAAAGTAAATCCCATCATCTCCCAGGAATCAGCCCAGTTTAGGGTCCTGCTTTTGAGAGTTCAGGGCTCAATCCTGCCAAATGCTGTCTCTGCCAAAAGATGAGCACCTTGAATGTGGTTGGTTCCTGGGACTCTCATCCCAGAAACCTCCAGGTGTTTTTCCAGGTCTGGCAGTGAGGCCACCTTGGCTAAGGCACCACCTCCATGCTGGGGCTCCCACCCATGCCCTGATGAGGAGCATCAGTGATAAATGCCTCTGAATTTCATTTCTGGGTGAGGGAATTTCACACAAGGGCCGTAAATCCCCAGATCTATCAAAGTTTGTCCAAGCAGCAGACTCAGAGCCATCAGCTGCTCGGCCTGACCTGCTGATTCCCAGCTACCCACCCTCAGATGGTTCCACCAGGTCTGGATCCAGGCTTGGAGGGAACCTAAAGCATTGTTTGCCAATTTTTCCTGCTTCTTTAGGCAAAGATAAACATCTACACCCCGGAACTAAACCTGCCCCCGAACTTTTGTGAGGAGTTTAGTTTGAACTCTTAGTCAGGCCATATTTGAAAGCCTTATTTGCACTCATCAATTCTTTGATGTCCAAACATTTGAGAGCAAATCCAGCTGATCTGGAAGAGGATTTGAAGACCAGGCAAACGGAAGGAACCACTCTTAGAAAATGAAGGAAAGAAAATTGTGTTGGCTGTGCTGCCTACCTGAGAGCCCTGAAGACAGGATGCTCTTGGAGACAGTGACCTTGTCCTCCGAGTTCTTGGCCCAGTCCACCATTCCCCTCCAGCCTTTCATGGGGAAGGTGATGTCAGTTGCTGCATTTGCAGGCAGTTTGTGAATGCCGAGGACTGGGGAGAAGAAAGAAATAAAACGAGTAAGTGAAACCAGCTTCAGTAAATTCCACGTGTGCTCAAGAAAACATGGGAAGTGTTAGTGGGAATACAAAGACTGGATTTTAGGAATCAGAGGAGTGGTGCTCTCTTGAGGAAATGTCTGTGTGTGAAAGAAGATAAAAGCAGGCCTTTTGCTTTGCTGAGAGGGTCCTGCCTGCATTAAATCTGGCAGAGGAAAGTCTGCTCCAGCACCTTATCTCCAGGAGTGGCCAGCAGCAGCTGATAAGAAGTGTGAGAAAGAAAAAGACATCTCTTGGTTTGCCCTCCCTGCAACCAGCAGGACTTCCTCAGCTCCTGGCTGCATCCAGATCATCAACTTTAACAGCCACCAATGGACCTCCCTTTTGTGCACTTTCCTAATCCCATCATGAACCCATCTGTACTTTTTGGCTTCGGCAGCCTCCTCTGGCAACAAGTTCCACGCTGGGATTGTGCACACAGCATCAATCAAACACTGCCTGCTGTCTGCTTGCTGCCTCCATTGGCTGCTGGGCTCTTCTTGTGTTCAAAAAATAAAAGAAAGAGTCTAATTCTGCCCAGCTCATCATCTGTTCTCCATTTGGTAGATATCTCTCAGCCCTCTCTGTGGATATCTCTTCTTCCTCATGAAATCCCAACTTTGGAGAAAAGCCACCCCGCATTTATGCCCGTCCATGTCTTCCCTCAGACCTTTTAATGTCCCACCACCTGCTGCCTTCCCCCTCCACAGCCCAGGTTATCCATATTGCACAGTAATTAACAGCTTTTGGGGGTCTCTCCCCGACGTGGGCAGTGCCAACGAGCTCACCCAGGTTGTCCGTGACTTGGTAGGAATCCCGGAAATCTTTCATGCGAAAGCCGATGACATCAATGAAATCCTCCACGAGCCTGAAGAGCTCCTTGGCATTTGGCCCTATCTGCAAAGAGAGGCAGGAGTTTGAGCAGATCAGATCCTAAGGAGAACAGCAGGAGCTTCTCCGTGGGCAAAGGTTTCTGCCCTCACACGTGAACTGGGAGCATATGCTGGGTGTAACGGGCTGTTGTGGAGCTGTGGAGAAGGAAGACTGAGGAATCCTAAGAGGAAGCCAAGAAAAAGAAAAAAAAAAAGAGAAGGAAAAAGAGAAAGAAAAAGGAAAAGAAAGAGAGAGAAAAGAAAAAAAGGAGAGAAAGAGAAAGAAAGAGAGAGAGGGGAAAGAGAAAGAAAGAGAAAGAGAAAGAGAAAGAGAAAGAGAAAGAGAAAGAGAAAGAGAAAGAGAAAGAGAAAGAGAAAGGCAAAAAATGATAAAGTGATACTTAGATTGATAGAACTTAGGGTGGAGGGCAAGATTTTAAGCAAAAGGGAATATTGGAGACTCTCTGGAGAAGAGAATAACCTACCCATCTCCTTTCATAAAATCACACAAATGCAGAATGGGTTGGAAGAGACCTTAAAGATCATCTCATTCCAACTCCCTCTGTTGAAAGCAACCACACCAAAGGACAATTGTGGTCTAATGTTGAATCCCAGGCAGCCTGATGAGATCCTTTCCTGTTTTGTTGTCAGGATCTCACTCTCTCAATCATCAAGTTCTTGGTCCCCGGCTGTCCTGGAGTTTCTCTGCCTCTTATTTCTTTCCTGTTTTTTCCCCATTGATAAAGACACTGCCAGTGACTCCTCTTTACCTGTACTTCGCCAGCTTAAGACAGGGCTGTTAAACAATAACCAGTTTTCCAGTGACAGATTCCATAAACTACAATCCACGTGAAACAAGCTGTGCTGACTACCTGTCTTCTCCTCAAAGCACGTTTGCCCACAGGGGCTTAGCAAATGCCACGAGAGGCTGAAGAAAGGCAGTTCAGCTCCTCTTCTTTTCCTTTTCCACCACTTCCACAGCGTTTTCAGCCCCTCACCATAATCCAGACATCCTGGGGTGGCTGAGTGAGCTGGAGGGACAGCTGGGGACAAGCAGGATGGGAAGGAGGCAGGAGGAAGGCTGAGCCATGGAGAGTGTGGGCAAGGAGCACAGGGGTGGCCATGCGAGTCTCTCTCTCTCTCTGTGTCTATCTAAGGAACCTTGGTAAGACTAAAACTCTCTCAGGATGAGATTAAAAAGTCCTGCCAGTACAGCAGGTGTGCACAGAAGGAGGAGAGCTGAGTGAGGATGCTATTTTGAGCTGCACGCTTTTATATTCCTTTACAGATTGAAATCACAAGGTCAAACCAAATCCAGGCTACACTGGATGCTGTATTTTAGGTTTTATCATATAATGGTCGACAAAGGCTCTTCAAAAATCATTGCAGCCCTTCTCTGAACACCTTTATGGGTTGTTTTAGTTTTTATTTTCCTTGAACAACATCTTTCTGCTTGGAGGCCCACAGGGCATTGGAATGTGAGACTGCAATGAAGTCAGGTTTATTTTCAATGAGCAAATTGGGAGCAAATCTTTGTTTTAAAAGAATTGGTCGATCTCACAAAACGCAAGGTGTGATTTTGGTCCAGCAGCTTTGAGGGAGAAGCACAGAGACTGCTAAAACCTCTGCTGGCATCCTGTTCACGGAGATTTCTGTGTCCTAAAGTCGTGGTGCTGGGCTGTCATCTCAATTCCCTCTAAAATACACGCCAGCAAAACATTCTGCCCATGATGTTCCCAATCCACGTGTAGGTCATGGTGACACTGAGCTGTGCCTGCCTGAAGGTGCAGAGAGCAGATTGCACAGGGAAAGCCACTGGGAACCAAGTGCCACACAGAGTGAGCTGTTTTTAAGGGGATCAACAGGGTTTCCCTGTTGTCATGACAACTTGACAGTCTCCTCTGCTCGGTGCTGAAATACCTACATGCACCTGGAGGCTTGAGACCAAGTGTTTGGGCACAAAATCACAGTGTCAGGGCATAGTTTAGTTTGGAAGGAGCCTCCGAGGCCACCTGGCCCAACCTGCTTGCCCAAGCAGGGCCACCTTGCCCAGGACCAGGATTGTCTCTCCCACCCAGAGACTGACCATGTCACCCTTATCCAAATTCAGTAAGAAAGCACAAGATGTCAGGGAGAAAGGGAGAGGGCAGGGCAGGGCAGGGCAGGGCAGGGCAGGGCAGGGCAGGGCAGGGCAGGGCAGGGCAGGGGAGAAGAGAAGAGAAGAGAAGAGAAGAGAAGAGAAGAGAAGAGAAGAGAAGGCTGCTCAGCTTCTGACAGAGTTGCTGTTGCATGAAGCAAATGTTTTCAAGTCCCTATATCAGGTTCTGGACTTTCAACAATTATGCCAGTATTAGTTAAAAAGTTTCTTTCCCAGAGGACTTCCCTGGTTGATGTGAAGATAACTGGACTCTGGTGCTCCTTTGTGTGTTGGGTGATTTTTTTCTTGATTATTTGCTGTTTCCAGATCTTTTGGAGGAATTTTGCAATGGCAACAGCTCACAAAAGGAATGGCAAAGGGACACAGGAATAGGTATGACACAACTCCACAATAGAGAGTTCAAATGGGACACACAAGACAAGGGCCAAATAAGACACAGAAAGAAAAAACAGCAACGCCATCCCCTAACACTTGAGAATTCAGCTACAGAATTATTCATAGAATCTTAGAATGGCCTGGGTTAGAGGGATCTTTAAAGTTCATCTAATTCCAAACTCTTGCCATGGGCAAAGACATTTTCCACATCTTGCTCAAAGCCCCATCCAACCTGGCTTTGAATGCTTCCAGGAATGGGGAGTTCAGGACTGAGCAGGATCCCTAACCTTGACAGGAGAGAAATAAAGCAAAACATAACTGAACCCAGAAGCTCAGCTGAGCAGACCCCAGCTCTGAAAATCTCTCCTGTCCTGCATCTTTTCAGCCAGGAACTCAAGGCCACGTGATCCCACTTCTTCATCTTGGCAAGAGGAAAGAGTGGAATCACAGAAAGACATCAGGATTATCAACTCCAAACTAAGCCTGACCCCTGAAATCCATCCCAAATTTGGTTTACACCACCAGCATTTCACTGTTCTTCATGCAGAGAGTCTGGCTCAGAGCTGGGATCCTGTGGCTCCCTGAGTTACTCCTTTAATGTGACTCAGCCTGGAACTAAGCTCTTCTTGGGAGGTCACGTAGACACTTGGAAATTCCTCTCCTCATGGCTTAACCCTGTGCTGAAGGTCTCCTTATTCCCAGGGAAGGTGCTGAAGGTTCATACCAGCTGAGCTTCCTCCCATTTTTCCCGGTTCTCCTCTGACAAGATGTTGCTGATGATCTGGACGAAGTTCTGGAGGAGGGAGACAAGAGAGGACAGAAGAGGTTGTTATGCCAGCACAGCCCGGGCTGGGAAGGTCACAGTGGTGTGGGAGGGACATGTGAGATTTAAACATGCTCCAGAAGCATTTTCATGATCTTGTTCCTGAAAGGTTCCAGAGCATTTCACAGGTCCCCAAGGATGTTAATGGCAAAACAGGTTTTAATAAGACCTTTTCCCCAAGGCCTCCACTTTAACCATTGTATCTTCTAAGCCACTGGATTGGGAATAGATCTTGTATCCATTACTGATGATTTTTAAGGACAGATATGGTAAATATTTGCCAGAAGCTGGATAAAACCAGATGATCTTCCATTTCATAAACCCTTTCATACATTTTTTTCTATTATTTCTCTTGTTTCCAACATATGGAAACCTCAGGATCCCCTTTAGCTCGTGACCAGGCAGGAGATGCAGAGGTGGATCAAGAGGGTGCTGTCCATGGTAGGACCTTTGCAGCACATAATGGGAAGGAAGGAGACAGGAAATTTAAGAGTATTGATTATTCTTCTCCAGTTTTACCACTTTCTGCAGATCCTGCAGGATCAGTTTAATGTTTCAAGTCATGAGGTGATGACCCATCCCAAGGGTGTATCCTGTAGCTGCTCTGCAGCTGCTGCAAGTAAAACCCTGGGATAAGAAACCACAATGATATTCCCCTACAGCAATACTCAGGTATCCAATGCCACAGGATCATTTTACCTCGAGTCATTAGCCTGAAATCCCTGCCAAATAATGCTCTCACATCAATTAAGCTCTGCAGTTAAGTGCTATCAGGTTGAAATAGTTCAGAGTGACCTTGGCTTTCAAGTTCTTGGTTTATAAACCAAAGAAGAACCACCTTGGAAGGAGAGTTTGTTAATACAGAAAAAGACATTTATGTCGGGAAAAATAATAATCTGATTTTCATCAGCACTGTATCAGCTACAGTCAGTATCAAAATCAAACCTGGAGCCCTGAGCATGGGCACCTCTCTAACCCAGCCCTGGGCTCCAGGAAATGCACCTGGGCTCACCTGCACATCCCCAGAAGTCGGGCTGTGGTAAGCCCTACGGAAGATCTCTGTCACGTTCCTGAGAACGTCCATGGTGGACAGCAGGTCCCCACTGTAGCTGGTCCCATCCTGGGAGATTTCCACAAGGTTCTGGAGCACGTCTGACAGCCCGTCTCCCATCAACCCACGCTGAGCTTTGGCAAGGTGTTCCCTGGTCTGAGGAACAGAAAAGAAACACCAGAAACTTTTAGGGACAGTCAAAGTCGAGCTAATGAGCTCAGTGAAGGAATTGCCAGGGGAAGGTTTTTGACCTCACTCACAATTCAGAGTGCAAATCAGATGAATCTGACAATCTTTGCTGGCCTGAGAGCCTCTGATATTTTTTAAATTACAGGAAAGAGTGATAGATTCTAAATTATCTTCTAAGTGGTTCTAAAATGACAGGAAACTGAAATTTTCTGTTTTGCCCACAAAGAAGAAATTGTCCTACTACAAAGTTTCTTCTGCTCATAGCCCAACAGAATGTTTTTGCCCCAAAACCTTGTTTTCTTACAACCAATTTGGAATTATTTTAGGACAGACTGTACCTTACCATGAACAGGAGAGGTCAGTTCTCGTAAAGGCTGCAGGAGACTAGCAGAAATTCCTCATAACAATGAATTTAAGATTAACAAAAAATAAGATGCTTATTTAAAAGTGATAAAGTCACAGCGATACCTAACGATAATGTGATATGAAAGGCCTGGAAGAACCCAGATTCTGCCAAGCTGGATATTAAAACACCCTGAAAGGAACCATCCCTTGTCCATGGAGTGCCCGTGCATCCCAAGATAAGCAGAAAAAAACAGTAAGAGAAAATAATTTTTTTTTCCTTCTTTTTTGTAACATAGCCATGTAACAATCATTGGGGAGGATCCCAAACCTGCTGAGCTGAGCAGTGGGGCTGCCTTACCATCATCTGTATGTTCCTGTAATCAATAGAAACACACTTGATGTACGTTGGAGGCTCCCAGTAGGCGATGCCTTCTTCATCTAAGATGCATCTTCGAAGGATCAGCCCTGGAAGAATGAAAGAAACGAATATGGGAGTCAGGACAGGATGAAAGGCCAAGCATTCATGGGGACTGGTCTTTTGTCATGAGTAGGAAGTCATGGGACAAGAGGACACGGCTTCAAGCTGTGCCAGGGAAGATTTGAGATGGAGATTAAAGAAAAATTCTTCACTGAAAGGCTGGTCAAGCATGAGAACAAGCTGACCAGAGAAGTGGTGGAATCATCATCCATAAAAGTGTTCAAAACACGTGTAGATGTGGCACTTGAGGACATGGTTCAGTGATAGGCCTGGAAGTGCTGGGTTAATGGTTGGACCTGAGGATCTTAGAGGCCTTTTCCAATCTTCCTGATTCTATGGAGATCACCCAGAACTGGTCCATGCACCAAGGCATTCTTGGCTACCAGCACAAAGGGCATCAGAGGCACCTGCAGATGCCTGAACAAGCCTGAAACAGGGATTATCTTTATTTCCTTCTCCTGCCTTTTATTACTGCAAAGCAGCAGAAGGAACCGGGCAGGAAAACAAAAATTAATGAATTGGACATGGCTAGTCAGGGTGAAGGGAAGGTTTCATCTCCTGCCCTGGATGGCAGCATTCTTCCTGGCTTGGGAAGCCCCACGAGCCTCCCCAGGTGGTTTGGTCTGGTACTTGCAACTAAAGCAGGGCTTGTGCTGCCCACGCACCCTGGAGGGGAATAAAAACCCAGCAGCACCAGTTTTGCATCAGCTGAAACTCTCTGAAAGCTGCTTCCAGTCCTCCCCCAGGCCTCCCCTCAGCTCCAATCCACAGAGGGGTTTGCAGTGATGAGCACATGCCCTGCGATATGGAGGAACAGACATATCAGAGAGGAGGAAATGGAGAGGGATCACCCTGTCCCAGCCATCATGATGCCATTTGGGAAGTCTCAGGATCAGGTTTGCTGGATCTGCAGTCCCACTGCTGCTGCCAAATGATTCAGTGACCTTTCTTTGGATACAGCCCTGTTCAAGGACAGCACTGGGGATGACTCTGACTGTCCCAGGCTGAGTCAAAGAGAGCTG
This sequence comes from Nicator chloris, assembly GCA_013400495.1. NCBI lineage: Eukaryota > Metazoa > Chordata > Aves > Passeriformes > Pycnonotidae > Nicator > Nicator chloris. The sequence goes on from WAAE01000658.1 coordinate 41,526, forward strand.
TCTGCATCCAACCCACACCCTCAAATGAAATAAAATCTTTACACATTATTGACACTGCTGCCACTTTTTCTGTTCCTGCCTGGCAACGAGGAACATCCAGATGAGGACAAATCCCACCACCAGCATCGCTCCTGGAGCCTTCTCTGCACCACCTTTCAGTCCTTAGGGAACAGGTGGCCACAACAGGTAACACCTCGATGTCTAGACCCTTTTACTTTACACCAGAATGATCAGACCATCAATTCGAGTGCTCAAAGAAATTTTTAGAGAGGTGCTGAGGTTTCTAAGTGTAAGTGGACAAGGGAATTCAGATTTCCTGCTCTCATACAGCAGCTGCTTTCATGGGCACTGGAGAGAACTACAACAGCCAAATCCAGAGGACTCCAAAGCCCTACCTGCTCTGCAAAGCTTTATGTAAATAATGGAGGGAACATATCCCAGTGTTCCTTAATTTCAAACTTTTCACAGGACCAGGCAGTGGATGGATGGAAACCACCTCAGATTATCCAGTAACAACCAAGATGTTTGTGCTGAACAGCGAAAAAAGAAACCCAGACAGAATTAATTTAGCCATAGACAAAGGGAGGGAAGTCCATGTGCCTGTCCTGTCGTCCCACAACCAGGTTCTCCTCATCCAGGACACAAAGGAGGAAGGAGCCCCTGAAGAGGGACTGCCTGCCCACCACGCAGTCACCCTTACCAGTGGCATTGCGGGGACACCGGACAGCTGCAGCATCCCCGGCCGGCGTCTCCTTCCAAACCACGGGGCCAAGGCTCTCCTCGTCACAGATTTCGTGGGGCTCTGCCAGGAGAGAAAAACTCCGTTGGTAAAGCTTCCCCCTCAGCGAGGGCGTGGAAAAGGGAAGTGGGAGCGTGGCCTGTGAGCCGGGAGGCCTGGAGCTGCACTCCCAGCTCTGCCGCTGCTTAGTCCCGCACAAAGTCACTTCACCTCTCCGGAATTTGCTCTGCCTGGCTGAAAACTGGGCAGTCATCCATTCTGAGGATTAGCTCACTGAAATCCATGGGAAAGTCCACTCACATGCCTTGCCTTGTGGCAGCTCTTTGCAGGAAAACTGCTGTTGCTGCCCTCTACTTAAGAGTTTTATTTCTTAATTTTTAATGGGCAGATCTTTTGTGGGTGAACTCCATGGATCCAGACTCCACCTCTTCCATCCCTCAGGGTCACCGCCTTCAGTGTTGGATGTACTTGAAATGAGGCTTGGCATGAATCAGAGGGTTAAGAATGAAGGAAAGAACAAGTAAATGAAGAGACAAGATGGACACATCCCCTGGGTGGTCTTCATTCTGCCTGCTTCCATCTTTTGCACAAAAGAGAGCAGGTCTGAGCCCCAACAACTTGGAACTGCATCAGGAGCTCATTTCCAAACACTGCTGCAGAGCCCAGGAGCCTGCAGAAATGTGTTTTGAGACATGGCCGAAAAATAAAATCATTGGAAGGATGGTTTTGGAAGCTTCTGCCTGTGGGTGGAGCTCAGTCGGTCCCGGAGTTGGTGGGATCTGGGAGAAAAACATTCTCCACAGGAGATCTTTGTGCTGAGAAACTCATTATTTACAACATGTAAAGCAGAGGGAGCCATGAGGATGGTGTTAAAGCTATTTGTCACTCCTGAAGGAGGGAAGGAGAAAAAACTTGATTTAATAGTCTTTGATTACAGTTTTTAGTCATTGTGCATGTAAAATTTCCAATCAAAAGGAAGCTGAGTTTGTACCTGCAGCTGGTCAGGACATGTCCCACTGCTGCTCTGGGGCTACCCAGGGACCAACCTGGCTGTGGAGAGGGCTCAAACCTAAATTATGGGCATGGCAAGTCCTGCTGTTCTGAAGAACTCCTACAAGACCCAACAAGCTGCCTGCACATCACTGCTCCTGCAGGCAGGCTCCAAGACTGTGTGGCCCCAGCCCCAGCTGCAGTTCAAAGATGGATTCCTCCCCAGTAAACACTGGGAATGAATAAGCTGAACTCCCTGCCTGGAAACAGATGCTCCTTCCCCTGCTTTAAAGCTCCCTTGTGAGTAATCACTATTGTGATGGAACCCCGGAGGGCAGCGGGACCCCAGCTGTGCTCTGCACATGAGCAGGGCTCATCCCTGAGCCAACAGCTCGTGGCTTCTGCAGATAAGCCAGAGCAGGGGTGGGAAAGAAGCAGTTTCATTTCCAACCTGCTGACACGGAGCTGTGGGGCGGGAAGATTGAATAATCCAGTTGTGACAGCACTTGGTCACCCACAGAGCCTGTCCCAGAGCAGGGAGCTGATTTCCAAACTCTTGTCCCCATGCTTTGACCACGGTCACAGATTGTCCCATGGTTCACAGGAGGGTTCTGGGGTGTGGAAGCTTCCAGCACCCTCAGCTACAAAGCAGCAGAGCACGGGAAAAAGCAGAGAGGGAGAATGTTCACATCTCTTCTCCCCTGCTAGCCTGTCAAATCTTCCTGGTTTTGTCACCCCTGCAGTGTCCCTGGGGACCACTGAGGGATGCTGTGGATCAGAGATGCTCTTTAAAAATACACTGATTAGAGTTGTCTTGCCAGTGAGCGCAGGAGCAATTCCCAGGCCAGGAGAGAATAATTTCATCCTTTCCTTTTTTCTTCTTTTTTTTTCTTTTTGATGTTGCTTCACAACAAAATCCCTTTTGCCAGAGTAACCTATTTGCACTGGGAGATTTTAATAACTAACCCAATTAAGTTCAATTCTTCTGCTCAAATCAAATCACACCAGCATTTGATACTTTCTGGAGAACAAATTGAGCCGGTTTATTTTTAGCCTCTGATGTTTCCCCACCTTTTCCTTCCCTTGCAAATTAACAACTGCAGCGAGACCCTTCTGGCTGTGAACCCTGGCAGGCCCCAGTGCCTGAGACTTGCCTTTTGCTTTGGAGCACTGCACAGGCATCAAACCCCTGCAGAAAGCAAAGAAAAGATCGGGCTTGTTCTGCCAGGGCCCCAGCTGGCACACACTGAAGCTGAACTAAATCTGCCTCACTCTGCAGACACCACCAGACAGCCCGGTGCTGAGATTTTCTGTGGCAGAGTTAGAAGAGATTCTCACACGCCACTGCTAATTGAGAGGCACAGCTTGTAAGGAGAGGTGATGCCTTTTATTAGAGCATAGCTGGGAAGAGTGACAAGGCTGCCACACAGCCTCTTTCTCTGTCATCTCCGAGCTGAACGCGCTGGAACTTCCACGCTGAAGTCCTGTGGCTTTCATCTCTTTGTCTTCAGCACTTTGTGAGGGAGTCTGAGGGGTTGGCTTGGCCTCCACGTGGCAGATCTGCCCCCAGGTACTCCTGCATCAAAACTGCTGCCTCCTGTCCTTTAGGGAGATGCCCCTTTCCAGTAGGAATGCTGAGATACTGCCGTGAGAATCTCTCCTGTCTCTCACTGAGCTGCTCTGACAATTAATTATCCTTTCAGTCAAAGCTCATTGCCTGTTACAATCGAAGAAATCTGACTGCAAACATCACAAAAGCCATTGATTCCCCACCAGCAATCTCACCAGGCCCTTCATCTCAGACTGAGGAAGAAAGCAGAAATGGTGGACAGGCCTGTCTTTTGGTTTCTGTGTAGTCTGAGAGGCAGACAGAAACATTCTCACTTGGAAGTATTCACTCCAGCTTATTTTTCAGATCCAAACCCAGGTTTTCATCTGCCCTACAGCTCACTCACCCTCCATTCAGGTTTTGCACTCTGCAGGAGGGTGAGATTTGGGTAAAGCCCTGACAGATGCAGACACATCTTTTTTTAAAAAAAATTCCAGTAGTGTGCAGGCTTCCCAGAGGTAAAGGGTGGGAAACCTCTGCAGCATCCTCAGTACTCAACAACTTCATGGACTTGAGATTCTGGTATCATTTTTTACTACCAAAGAGTTTCTCTTTTCCTCTTGTATCTCGATGGCAATGAAAAGGTGAAACCACCAAGGCAAGTTTGCTGGGATTGAGCAAATATTCACTGAAACCAACACTGCACTGGATTCTGCAACAGCACACCAGGTACCTTGTACCTGGCTCACGGGTAGGATTTTATTAGATTACAACCCTTCTTAGGGTTCAGATCTCTGACAAAGGACATGGAAGCCGCTCCTAAAATCCAAAATTCCAAAATTCCGCCTCGTTCAAAGGAAAGTACGAGGGGTCTGGGGTACATACCAGGACACTTTCTGTCATTGCACTGCTTGTACTCCTCCTTGGGACCCTGGCAAGTCTCTCCACCGAAGAAGGGGCCGTAGCACACCCGGTCACGTCTCTGGGTGCCGCCTCCACACGTGGCGGTGCAGCTGCCCCACACTCCCCAGGCCTGCCACTTCCCATCCACTGGAAACAAAAATAAAAAAAAAGAGGAAAAACAGGAGAAACAGTCTGTTATGTCCCAAACATCATCTGCAACAGAAGGAATCAAGGTCCAAAGGTGAGCAGAGGAACATAGGGTGAGTAGGGCAGGGTTTGGTAGGAAGGGAGGTCTCCTGCTTTGGATCTTTGTTCCTCAACAGACATTAAATCAGAGTGTTCCCATTCCCATCCCATCAGCCCTTTAATAGTCCAAAGGTGGCTTTGTGCTCCTTCTCACTACCTCCATGCTCTGCAAAAGCAGCCCTATCTCTTTCCTTGGGCTGAGATTTGGGGCTGTGGTCCTAAACACTCGTCCCATGGGCAGGGATTCAACCTGGCAGCCACATCTGCCAGGCCAGTTCCATGTCTGGAGTTCACTGGGAATGTACAATGCAAGTGTGAAAATAGACCTTCCTGGAAAAGGCCTGGATCAGGGATTTAGAGAGACCAGCAGAGCCCTTGGGCAAAAAATCATGGAGAGACATCAAATCAACCTCCCTCCAGCTGTTTCCATTGCACTGATGCTTCACGTGCCTTGGAATGAGGTTTGGGATGTTGTCTCATTCCATCTTCTCCCAGCATCTTTCCAGATTCAGTGGAAATGTGAAAATTGGACAGTGGAAATTCTTTTACGTTAACAATGACATTTATCAAAATTCTGCTTCTTTTACGTTAACAGTGTGTGCTGGTTTTGCATTAAGTGATGGCATTTATCAAAGCACCATAAAAATGTTAATCAGCCCTCACAACAAGCCTGCAAGGTAGGGAAACATTCTCCTCTGCTGTACCACAACTCGGTGACAGAACTAGAACAGGGCCTGAGTGTGCTCTTTATTATTTGGGATTTAATTTTAAGTTACCACATCATCAAATTCCTTTTGTGAGGGTGGGAGATCCATGCCTGCTCTGAGAAGTAGACAAAAATTACCAAAGAAGAGGGGCAGCACCAAATCCTGGTGCTTTATTTAGTGATATTTTGTGCAGTGGAAAGCATGACATGAGTTGCTTTGACATGTAACTCTGGAATCAGTGGGATAAGGTTGTCTTAAAAGGGGTTCTGAAACCTTTTTTTGTATTTGAAAATCTCCCTAAGTTGCAAAGGAGTGAGATATCTAAACATCAAAACTTACTCGAGACCATGTAGGAAAATCCAACACCTCTGTTAAATACTGCAGATAATGGTGCCACCAGAGTGTAAAGGGATTCCCTGAAGAATTAGGTAGACCAGGATGAATTCCAGTAGGAATTACTATAATTATTGTTATTATTATTGCTGCGGTTGTTATTATTATTACTATTATTGCTGTCATTATTATTAGGTCACAGATGAGTCAAGTAAGTGACAAATCTTACACAGACATGAACAAAGGCTTTATTGTGACAGACCTTCTCACTGACAAGGTTTAAGCTGAGATAGAATGGAGGATGCCCTGTCTGCTTGAAGTATGACTGGGAACATTGAAATGGTGGGAGGAGAGGAACAAAACAAAAAGAGGGAAGCTGAAGCTGAAGTGGAGGCTAGGAGAGGGTTTCATTGATATTTTCTTGGGAGTTTTTTAAGCTCATGCTGAAAAGCTGATATCTAAGGTTAGAAAGACACATTCCCTGTGGGCAATCACTCACCTTTCTGGGGTCTCCTGAAACATTTGCCAGTGATGGGTTTTGGCTGGCATGGTCTGTTGGAATGATCCAAACCTCCTTATATACTGCACTGGAAAGGGTGCAAGCCTTCCCCAAAAGAAACATTTTACTGGGATTGCAGAGGAAGACGGGCCAAAAGAAAGAAGTCATTGGTCACCTGTTAAGGTTTCGACTTCTTTTCTGCTTGTTAGAGCCCGGATTAATTGCATGACAAAGTTCATGTTCGGACTTTGATGTTTATTAATTCTTACCTATCTTACAGTCTCACAAGCTGTGAGTTCTAGCTAACAAGGTGAAAAATGGAGGAAAAATGGATGCCTCTCTATCTCTACAAGGACTTTTCAAGGACAAATTGTCCAATAAAGAAATGACACCTAAATTATTTTTACTTTTAACCTAATTACCAACCACCCGTGGTCCTTAATGCAGACTTTTTCACCTAATCACAACAAACCACCGAAACCCATGAAGAAGGAGGTGAAGAAGAACTTAACCTACGCCCTAAATCCTCCACCTTGCTCTATAAATATTACTATATAGTAAAACCTCACCCTCTAAGTTTTCCACCCTGTGATATTACACGCTTCTATTCAAACTACACACACGTAATCTCAGCGCTGTCGCTCGATTTTGGGAGCCTGTTCTAAGGCCTGAGGTCACACGTAGTGTTTTCCTGGGGGTCAGTGCCAGTCAGCACAGAAAGCCCCAAGCTCTCAGCTTTCAGGGTTCCAGCAGTCACCCACCTGGGCACTGGCGCAGGAAGCAGTCGCGGGTCTCCACCCAGTGGCCCTGGCACTCGGCTCCGCCGTAGGAGGGCCCGTTGCACTCCCGCGTGCGCTGCTGGGTCCCGTTGGAGCAGGAGGCGGAGCACGAGCTCCAGCTCGACCACTCGTTCCAGTTGCCGTCCACTGAGTGGCCCAAAGAAAGAAAACGAGAGGAATGTGAAAACCTTTCCCTCTGGAAGGAGCCGCGCGGAGAGAGCCCTCTGGCCTTTGCCTACCGGGGACCCAGGTGGGGAGATCAAAGCAGAGGCACAGAGCTTGAAAGAGGGCAGAGGTTGTCAGAAAAAGGTCGGACAACTGCGGCAACAGGGATTTTTGGGACCCTCTCTGCAGCCTCCAACAGCCCCAAAGGATGGCAGCGCAGTAACATCTAAATTTTTATGTTCCACACTCTGCGTAATACCATAAAAGTTGAAATTATTGATATTCCACATTCCAACGTGAAAGCCCAAGCTAATAACATTGCCAATCACAACAAAACATCACACCAGGGGGCGTGGCTTGGGTTTTCTCTGAAGGCTTTGAAGGGATCACTACATTACCATGACATTTTACATTTGGAGCCATCAGCACTTTTTTAAGGGACCCATTTTTCAGCAAAGCAGTGCATGAATCTGTGGAGAGTGAACTTTCTCAAGCATGCAAATGCTCTGTTTTTCATTAAAGCACAACCAGAAACTCGAATCACAGTGTTATTGACAGGAATCCACCAGTCCTGCTGGATGGGAAATGTGGGAGCAAAGGTGTGCTCCAACAGCAGATTGGGAGCAGGGTGAGTGTGTGTGGTCAATGTACTTCTCCCACAGCTGAATTAACTCTGACAGGCTGGAGATGTTTTACCCAGCAGTGTCTTTGATAATTAAATAGAGGAGGGAGGGACAAGGGAGGTTATGATAGGGACGGGCTTGGAGAGAAACAGGAATACATCTTATTATCATGGTATGGACTGAAGCATTTCCAAGTGTGGTGGTTACACCCTAATTGGTCCCTGATCAACAGATCCATCACCCAGTCTGCTCTTCCTGGAGCATTTTTCTCATTACAGTGGTCATCATGCTCTGTTTAGATCTAATTAGCTGCTAGATCTCACTCGGGAAAAACAAGCTGAATCTCTGAAAAGTCTGAATTCTGGCTCAAATCACATTGCAGCTCATTTTGGTTTTGGCTTTGCTTGTCTGTCCAAGAAAAATAAATGCCAACTGGTCCCCCATGGAATCTTCAAGGAATTGATCAGCCTTGTGTAATCTCCATTGCAATTGAGCGGCTTTTTGTTTGCAAACTCAGTTTAAAAAAATGTTAAAAAGATCCAAATGAGGAACTGTTAACTCAAAGGAAATCACAAGGTGTGCAAAATCAGGCAGGCATAAAGGTACCTCCAACAGGTGCTTGCTTTTAACAATTCAAAAATTTATGTTTTTATTGTGCATAAATTCAAGGCTTCGTGCCAGTGCCTATCAAACCCAACAAGGGAAAATGTGAAACATAGTGTTTGACAGGTGATTATTCTTTGGAAAAGATCCAAAACTTGACAGAGTAGGTCCTACCAGGTATAAATTAGCGTGGCTTTTCTTACTGAAGGCTGTGTTGCTGAGTTTCCATGGACTGATCATAAAATTATGGAATCACAGGATGGTCTGGGTTGCAAAGGTAAAGATCATTTCATTCTACTCCCCTGCCATGGGCAGGGACACCTTCCACCATCCCAAGTTGCTCCAAGCCCTGTCCAACCTGGCCTTGAACACTTCCAGGGATGGGGCATCCACAGCTTCTCTGGCCTCATCACTTTCATAAGGAAAAAAATTTCTTACTAGTAATGACGATGTCTGTTCCTCATTAACATTTCCCTGTGTTGGAAAAGTGAGACTGCATTCACCACATCAAATGTGACATTTACCAAAAAATTGCATTTATCCAAAAAAAAAAAAAAAGTTGAATTTTTCCAACATCCTCTCTGCTGCTGGTGATTGGTGATTTATCAGGAGTGCAAGCATTTGGAGATGGTAAAATAAAGGAGCCAAATCCATAATTTGGTCGTTCGGTGGAGGGATTAGGGACAGGTAATTTCCTTGTAGTTATTCACAGGCCGTAATTTCAGAAACGTTTTGAAAAAAGGAGAAACAAGGGTGGCTGTGTTGTCCCTCCAGCCACCTTGCACTGATGCAAAGATGCTTCTTGGTCAAGATGCTGAGGGTTTCCCATCACTGCCACCACCAAGGACTGTTTGGTGCCACGGTCACACCACAGTGGGAGTCTATCAGAAATGCTCATTGTCTGCTGAAGGCACTGTCTTCTTCCTTTTTCCCCTCTTCCAAGGACATGGGGCTCAGCCTGCGGCATCCACAGCTCAGGAGGAACAAAGGCCCTGCTGTCCCTGCAGCGGAGCATTTTTATCAGCTGTAGCAATAAATCCTCGGAGCAGGGTGGTGATGAACACTGAGAGTGTCTGGGGTGTCAAACGCCCATTGTTGTGCTTCAGTGATTCCCCCAACGCCGCTCTCATTTGGCGCTGCCAAGCTGCTGATTGCCTCGGTGGCACTAATTAGAGCTGAAGCCTTGCAGTTGGGCTGCTTGTCTCTTCCACCGCTGCTTCAGCCACGTATTTATTTGTATTTAAATTAATTATGGATCAATGTTAACTCAGGGTATGCTTTATTGCCCAAGCAATGCCAGCTCTGACTTCTTAAATTTGTCTTTTTATGACAGAGTCAATTTGGTGTCTGGGAGGTTCTTATTCCAAGTAGAGTCTTCTGGACAGCGGCCAAGTATCCAAGGATAGTTACTTGGAGTGAAAACTGGATGGGAAATGCCAGGAGGCTTCTCACTGTTTTCACAAAGTTCTCATCCCTCCCACAATCCCTCTTCTCCTCCAGGGACATAATAATGTCTCATAATGATTCTCATTAAACTGGAAAAATGTCAGTTGACATTATCCAGGGATAGGGAGGGAGTTTTGGGGAGCTCACTCGTGTACAGATTGTGTTCACCAGGATATCCAGAGTTAAATTAAGGGGGACTCTGTTGAAAACCCAAGGCCTGTGAGAGGGAGGAAGCCTCTGGAACATAAGTGGATTTCCAGGTGGTAAAAGTAATTTCATCGTGAGGTTCTTTCTGATGTTTGGAAGCAAAACTCAAGGAGAAGCATTTGGAAATGAAATTTAGGGGCAAGGAAAAGGTAAAAAGATTAAATTCGGCATGGGAGGCCAATAGGAGTCTCTTAGTCCATCTCACCACCCAGAGCAGGATCAGCCACAGAGAAAACCTGCATTTATATTGAATTAATGTGCAGACAAGTAAAACTATTAATTAATTCCAGCACAACAAACCCAGTCAGGCAAAATAACTTTAAACCATTCAGTGGAGAGAACAGGTGAGAAGCTTAAGATGGCCTTGGAAACAGCAGTGGCAGCCAGATCCAACCCATGTAAGGTGTCCTCTGCAAGAGATCACACAGGGCAAACCTGAACATCTCTGAGCTGAACAACCCCAGAAAGCAGTTTTGGGTTGCTTCTTCAACAAATCCTTTCCTCAGGATCCTCCTTGGGGTAGTTCAGAATTTCCCTGGAGGGGGCCACAGACCTTGACAAGCCACGTGAGGGAAACTGAGCTGGGGAGACCTGCAGGAGGGGAGGTTTCAGATCTGTGACTGTCCCTACCTGGGCAGAGAGCGATGTTGCAGAACTTGGTTTGCTTCTCCGGGCCCTCGCAGGGGTTCCCCCCGAACTGGGGGGGCTTGCAGGTGCGGGTCCGATCCCTGTAGCCTCTCCCACAAGTGGAAGAGCACAGGCTCCACGGAGACCACTCGTCCCAGGTGCCGTGCACTGCAAGGGAAGCAGAAGAAGTGACTTTTCTTTTCCAGAGGAGGTCTGAGGAAGTGAGGGAGCCCACAGGGCACAGCTTCTTCCCACCCGGAATGAGCGGCGTGTGGGAAGCTGGAGAACAAACCAACCCGAAATGTGCAAGAGGAACATCAAGTAATTTTTATGCTTTGCTATCAACACCAAGTGTCTGCTGCTTCCCAGTCTTTGAAATAAACCACAATGCACTTTCAGCTGACCTTAATTTTTCAGATTTTTGAGCCAACAGGGCATTTTTTAAGCAAAAGATGGATTTAGCTAGAAAGGAATAAAACCCCACTACCCTCAGGGAAACATCATCACCATAATTTTTTCGCTTCTTCCCGTTTTTTTTCTCCCTCTAAACATCTTTGCATCGAATCTTCAAAGACTACAACATTTTAAGGCTTTCAGAAAAGCTGTAGTCTGTCTACTGATTATTATCATAGGTCAGTAACACCTCAGAGGCAAAGTTAGGGAGAGTTGGAAGGGTGAAATGGAACGGGCAACATCCTCCTACAGTGCTCAAGACATCACTGGTAGCTCTTGGAATTAGACATCTAATCAATTTTAATCTAATCTAATTAGCCTTCTAATCTATATTAATCTAATCTTCTCCAATCTAATCTAATCTAATCTGGCCAAGTTATTTATGGAATTTTAGTCACTATAATCTCCAGAGGCCAAATGTTATAAGAATGCAATGATCTCTCTTAAGGGACTTCATCCCTTCCAGCTTTAGCAGAGAAGCTAATGCCAAATCAATAATCCTTCAGAAAAAGAAGAAACACAAAAAAACCAGGGACTTTTCCAGTCCTTCATCAGTTGTTAACGGCGACTGGTGCCCCAGTGTCAGGAAAGGGGGTTCAAAACTAATTCTCACCAGGTATCTTGCATGATAAGAGATAAACAGAGGAGGAAACACAGGGAAGAACACGGATGGTGATTTCACCATGGATGGTTGTTTTGCCATCATAGAATTGTTTCTGAACAATGATGTTGCTGGTCAGGAGAAATTGATAACAGGCTTAGCTTAACAGCAAAATTCTTCAAAATAATCATAGAAATATAGAATGGTTTGGGTGGGAGGTGACCTGAAAAATCATCTCCTCCCAACCCCCTGCCATGGGCGGGGACACCTTCCACTATCCCAGGTTGCTCCAAGCCCCATCCAACCTGGCCTTGGACATTTCCAGGGATGGGGCAGCCACAGAGTCTCTGGGTAACCTGTGCCAGGGCCTGACCACCCTCACAGGAAAGGATTTTTTCCTAATATTCAATCTAAACCTACTCTCTCTCAATTTGAAGCCATTCCCCCTTGTACTGTCGTTCCATGCTCTTGTAAACAGTCCCTCTTAATCTTTCTCCAAGGCTCCAGTTCCTCAGAATGTATTTTTTCACCAAAATTGCTCCTGACCTGGAAATGCTCCAAAGGGCACCTGCCTGAAGGTGTACTGAATTCATGGACTTTGGATAGCTTGGAATTGTCCACACCATGCAAAGCAGGTGCCCATCCTGTGATGCTTGGTGTACCAAGGGTCTCTGTCTGAGGCCTTAATGCATAAAGAGAGGGAACAGGGAACAAAACCCATCTCCCTCCAAGAATTACAGAATCACTGAATGGTTTGGAATGGAACTGAAAGATCATCTAGTTCCAACCACTTTCCACTATCCCAGGGTGCTCCAAGCCCCATCCAAGCCGGCCTTGGACACTTCCAGGGATGGAGCAGCCACAGCTTCTCTGAGCAACCTGTGCCAGGGCCTCCCAGAAATATCACAGTGTCAGTGCCACAGGCAGCCAATCTCCCTCCCCTGCTGGCCACCAGTACCTGGGCACACGGCAGAGTTGTTGCACTGCCTCTGCTCCCGGAGAGGGCCACTGCACTGGGTGCTGTAGGAAGACGAAACGCAGAACCTGGTCCTGGTCTGCCAGCCCTCCCCGCAGGTGGTCGAGCACACGCTCCACGGGGACCACTCCTCTGCTGCAGGGTCACCTGTGGGGGGTTGGAACAGAAGGTGAGGACGTGGCATCCTCGGGTCTGCAGGGAAGAAATTTCCAAGTGAGGCTCGGCCAGCTGTGAGATCGGTGAGGCTGCAATGTGTCCTGTGGGTGGGGTGACAAGATGGGTGGGAGGGCGTGAGGGCATTGGGGAGAAAATGGGAGAGTTGAGAATGGGCTAAAGGGGGTTTTTTGGGCACTGTGTAGAGCTGTAGCACACACACATGTGAAAAAAAACCAAAACAAAACAGAAGAAGGATGCTGTGGAAGCATCGGGTCATTGGGAAGGGCAAATTCCACCACTCCAGAACCTTGTGAGCTGGGATAGGGAACCTCCATTTAGAGGCTGTACCAACAGTGGTTAGATAGAGTAAATGTATCCATAAATTGTTCACTTCTAAGGATTCAACCCCTTTTCCTGCCTTCTCACAGCCCCTGCCAGCGCAGATTGGCAAAGGAGGAGCTGACAAAGTAGAAGGTGATGGTGCCTATGAAGGGACAGCTGATGAAATCCCAGAAAGTTTTCTTGGCATCTCCTCTGCCTGTGGAGATCTGCTGTGAGCATGTGACACGGAACAAGGCTGACTCTTCCAGGGCATCACACAGTCCCTATCAACTGCTTATCTGATGGGGCAGCATTGGAAAAGCAACTAAAAATATCCCATTGATGGGAGTGAAAAGAGCTGAGATGTATTCCCTTTGTCACTAATATCTTTGCTGGAGCTGTTTCAACAGCCACAGCCTCCAAATAAGTCACCCTAAGAGTGAAATGAGCAGGGAAAGGACCGTTTTCCACTGGTTTTCATAGGCAATATTCTACCCTTGGACAAAACGCTTTTCTTCCCCACATGAAAATAAAAAGCTGGCTCCGTTCTATATAACTAAACCATACACTGTTTGTGTTTTTGGATTTTTCATGGATTGCTAATAATTACACATAACAAACCTGCAATGTAGCCTTTGGTATGTATAGAACAGAGGCATATGGCAAAAAATAAACACCAGCACAAACAGAGGGGCAACCCCTTCTCGTGACAAATTCTTCAGAACCTCAGACTGCCCCCTGCCTCATCCCAAAAGGATGCATTTGGCAGACTGTGGGTGATAAGAAGGATCACAGCACTGGGTGGAACAGGTAAATATGACTCCAAGGGTCATCCACCCTGGCACCCAGTGCTTGGATGTGCTATCCCACACCACTACCCCGTTCCCCAAGAATGCTGGGCAGAGGATGCTGTATTAAACTGTCCAGCTGCAACGTGGAGAAGGAAAGAGAGAGTGCAGCTGGAGATCTCAGTGAGGGTTATAAACCAGCTGCATGAAAATGTCAGAGCAGGAACTGTGGTGGGGACTCTTAAGGTTGGAGACAACTTCTCAATATTGCCTAAAACTGGGCATGTCTGGGTTTTTCTTTGAGGTGGTATATTTATTATTTACTTGTTTATTTATATTTTTATTTATTTACTACTGTTTTCCACATGCAATGAAATTTCAAGCCTTTGTGGCTCTTATCAATCTGCTCTTTGGGATTTTTAGTAGTTATCTGCATTGTTTGGTTTGTGTCATACTTTCCAGCGCATCTGCTTTGAATGTCTCCTGTCATTCCGGCAGCTGGGAATTAAAAATACACCCAACTGATTGGAGCCTGTGTAATTAATATGTGTTGAGGGGGGAAAAGGGTAGAGGAAGACCTGTCCTTGCTGCAAAATTGACAGAATTTCACTCCTTCCTGTTGTCTGGACACAGAAAGAGGTGGAGGTGAGGATCAATCTTTCTCTACCTCATCTGTGCCATTGCAATGATTATCATGAGATGCAACTGTTGTTGTTCATTAAGCCAAAGTTGCTCAAAACTGTTTTACTTTTGTGGGGTTTTTTCATTATTTTGCCCAGTTGGTCCCAGTTAGATGAAAGTTATGGAGCACTGGTCTTTACCTGGGATGTGTAGGAGATATTGTGTGTTTTGAGGCTTTGGGACTTCAGGAAAACATCAGTCCCATGTCCTTTTCACAAGTATCAGACCTCCTGGTAGAGAGAGATCTGCATTTCCATGGCAATTTTCCTGCCTTTCCAACATCCAGCTCTGTCAGACCCAGAGTCTTGCCGTGCTGAAAGCTCACCTCCAGCAAATTACATTTATGGTACCATCATTTCATTTGCCATCCAGAGTGTCCCAGACTCCAGCAGACCCCTCTTTGGCCCACAAATCCCAACCATTCCTGCTTCCTTGCCTGCTTGGATGTTCCATGAACCAGCGGTGCCTTTGCATTTCTCCACCCACCCTGAGTAACCTCCCCAGTTCTGCACCCAGCAGCACCCAGTCCCCCAGGGAGAGGCAGCTGGGGGATTTTGGTAGTTAAACACTCCAAGTTTGGGTCCCAAAATCTTTCTGGGAGGCCAGAGGTGGGACAGGGGAAGCCTGCAGAGACACAGGGGCCTCCTCCATCAGCAGCTCGTGGCTTGGAGAGCCACCAACCTGTCCTCAGACCTGGCTGGGGTTTTGCAATCTCCATATTCAGACAAGAGCTACTGTGTCATTGGATGAATGAATGGCATCTTTGAACCAAATCCCACCTCTCCTGCCTCTTTCCTCTTTATTCTTTCTGGCTTTTGCTCTTTCACAGCAGAAATAGCTGTGCTTAGAGGTAAATCTCCTCAATTATCATCCCTCACATTGCACGAATCCCCGGCTTTTAAACCCATAACACAGTTTATTTTCTAAGTGCTGGTGACTCCCTTGGGCTTGGTGTCATTCTGAACCAAGCAATTCATCTCAGTCCACTGGGACATTACGTCCAGCCTAGTCTCAAATCTTGCACAAATTTAACTAATTTTCAAACCAAGCGAGACCCAGTTCTGAGACACTCTCAGGCATGAGACAAATTCACTCTCTGCTCGAGAGAAACACAGTAGTGCCCATCATCAAAACTATGAGTGAGAAGAATTTCTGCACTCCTGGGGGTCAAATGGCAGCAAATGCAAATTGCTGGGTGAAGTGTATTGCAATTATTCATCCCAGGAGTGGATTCTGACTCTGGTTTTTGATATAATGGCAAGATGTCTACCACGCTCATTGGGTTAGAAAGCTGCCTAGTCCAGCTCAGTGCTGTTTTATAATTCAACCTGCCAGAGATTATGGAATCATGGAATGGTCTGGGTTGTCAGGAACCTTAAAGACATCTTGTTTCAATCCCCTGCAATGGACAGGGACACCACTCACTATGCCAGGTTTCTCCAATCCCATCCAACCTGGCCTTGAACACTTCCAGGGATGGAGCATCCATAGCTTCTCTGGACAACCTCTGCCAGGGTCTCACCACCCTCATAATGAAGATTTTTGTTCTAATATCGAATTCAAATCTACTCTCTTCCCACTTAAATCCATTGCCCCTTGTCCTGTCACTCCATGCCCTTGTCCAAAGTCCCACTCCGGTTCTCTTGGAGAATCTTTAGGCACTGGAAGAGGCTCTAAGTTCTCCCCAGAGCCTTTGCTTCTCCAGGCTGAACAGCCCAAACTCTTTCAGCCTGTGCTCATAGCAGAGTGGCTCCAGCCAAGTTTGTCTCTGTCCCCAGAGGAGAAGGGGCCAAGCCCTGCCCTGCACCATCACCGGTGCCTGCAGGCAGCTCTCTCAGCAGGACTGACTTTTGATCAGTCCTGTGATGCCCCAGAGTAGCTTGGGGATTAACAGGAATGTCCCAAAGGATTTTTCAGGGCTCACTACCCCACTTGAAGTGGGAAGATGTCCCTTGCTGCTCGCACAGATCCAGGTGCAGCAGATGGAGAGGGTGCAGCAGGTGCTGCAGAACGAGACGTGCTGGGTGTTAATCCATGGGGATGTGGCACTGCAATCCAGGATCATTCCAGCTCCTGGCTGCAGTGTGCCCATCAGCGCCTGCAGCTGCTCCATGACTCTTCTTCTCTCAGCACTGATGGAGCAGCAGATTCCTGCCATCCCTCTGCCAGGAGCCCTTTCTGTTTTGGGGTCTATCAGTCTGGCATCTCCCCATGTGCCTCTCTGTTCGCACCCTGCTGCTGGCAGAGTCCTCCTGGAAGCAGCCTGGGCTGAGCCAGCAGGGCCCATGCCAGGGACCTGCTGGGCTGGATCTGGCTCTTGTGCTGTTGCTGGGAGAGGCACGTGGGCAGCCAGCAGCACCCTGGCTGAGAGCACAGCCCTGCCACAGGCTGAGGGCCAACAGGACCTGGACACCAGGGATGTGAAGGGCTGGCAGGAGAAAAAGCTGCTCTTCAGCTGGGCAAGGCTGACCCCTCATCCACAGTCCTTATGGCTGGCATCAGCTGATTTCCATATTTCATCTTTTTCCAGGTCTTGAGCGGATGTGAAGTGTCTTACTCCCTACCATCTGTGCCCGTAGGGAAGATGCGAGCTTTGCTTCAGCATCCTCGGCTAAAACCTCCCTCTAATCCCTTGCTGGACTGCACCCTCTGTCTCTGCATCTCCTCCATCCTGATTTCCTTGAAGAACCCGGGACAGCGACAGGGGTGTGGGAAGCTTGCAGCAGGACAATGCACATCTCCCAGCCCACAGTGCCCTCAGGGATGCCACAGCCCAAGCCAGCCATGCGACAGCGGTGGCCACAACGGCAAGGAGGTGACAGAGATGTCACTGAGCCCAGATCCAGCACACAGCTGCACGGCAGGAAGAAATGCCAAACTATAAACCTGATGGGTGAGTTACAGGCTGGAACAGGAGCTCCAGGGAAGCACCTGGGACCAGGCAGAGTAGGAACAACAGGGCCCTTCCTTGAAGTGCCTTCCTTTCCTCTGCCTTTAGACAGAGAGATTAAGCTCAGCTTTTCCACATTGTAACAGTGCAAAAGTCCTCCCTCTCCTGCAGGTTTTGCCAGACTCTCCTGCAGGTTTTACCACTACCCTGCAGGCAGTGGAGCTGCTCTCTCTGGAGGGAGCAGGGTCTGTGCAGGGTAGAGAGGGAATTGAGGCCGTCCCCTGCTTCATGTTGAAAACCACAACCCCAACAAGTCACCCACAGATACTCCACACCACACAGATTCCTGATGCTGCAGTGGCAAAGTCCTCCTGGGCAGGGTGGAGCACAGGTAACCTACACCAAAATATGACCCCCTCTCAATTCTCATCAAAACATCTCTTTGAAGCCTTTTTAGAGCACGAAATGCTGGCAAGGTCACTGGGCAGTGATTTTAACCTGTGGCCAGGTTCAGCACACTGTGCTTTGCCTGAGACCCCTGATGTGTCGAGATCCTGCCACGACACACAGGCATGAAGGGAGAGCACAAAACCTTTCCAGACTGAATCACAGAATCACAGGATGGTTTGGGTTGGAACGAACCCTAAAGATCATCTCCTTCCAACCCCCCTGTACGGGTAGGGACACCTTCCACCAGATCACATTGCTCAACCACCAACCAACCTGGCCTTGAATACTTCCAGAGATGGGGCAGATCAGACCTGGTACAGATCTAGGTCAAATTCATCCCCATCTTCCCAGATCATGTTGTCTGATATTACTACACGTTATTCCCCTTCTGTGGCAGAAGGGTGGAAGGTCCTGCTGCAGAACCACCAGGGACACATCCTTGCACAACACTAAAAACCCAGGGGTAGAGGAAGCCAGTCCTGCTCTGTCCCCACCAAGCCCTGCTCACCCTCTCTCACAGCCAACGGGAAGGCATGACATGGACATCAGCACAGGGGCTGCATTGCAGCCAGGTCAGCTTTGGCTTCATGAACCACGTGTGGTTGGGTAATTCAGACAAAGCAGTGACTCAGAAGTAGGCAAGGTGATGGGAAAACGTTCTGTGGGATGGATGGTCTGGTCAGGGCTTTGTGTCTGTCCCTTTTTGCCTCCTCTGGCTGATGGTGACGACACAAAGCCCCGCGGGGTGATGGAATGGGAACAAACGGGGCGATGACCATTTGTTCAGCGCGTGACAGCACGGGGGGAGCGTGCCCCACACTGACCTGGGGGGAAGGAGATGGTTAGTGGGGTCATTGAAACAGCGCAGAGAGCCCAGCCCAGCTGGGCAGTGCAGTGACCAGAGCAGTGTCCCAGCTCCAGAGGCCGCTATGGGAGGTCAGAGCTTACCTATTTGAGGTGCAGGGTACCCGTAGTGCTGCAGTTCGTCAGGGTCCTCTCGCTTTCTGTTATCTGTGGACCTCAGCGATTGGCTTCTGGAATTATAGCGTCCATTGGCTATGGCAAGGTAATGGGTCATGTAAATACACCTTGGTTCACTCTGCAAGATCTTTCACTACAAAGGTTACACGCGTTAGCAACAGCGACCTGCGACGTTCCCCTGACGTGACCACCTGCTTTCCAACCCCAGCACCCCTGGCCACCAGTTTTCCCTGAGGTTTCAGCACCAACCAGCCTGAAAGACTCGGGCTGGTTGGTGGTTCAACCCCTTCTTTTCGGGTGAGGTTTGGGACCATGCAGAGTATGATCCCTTATGTCTGGTCTTTAACTAATTTCAGTGGTGTCTGCACTCCTTGCTGCACTTGTGGAGGATTTGTCCTTTTCAGACGTGCTGGCACTGAATCCCACCATCCCTAGTGGTGTTTTGAGATTTATGGTGGTAACTGGCAGGGTGGTTTTGGTGGGAAATTCTGCCTTGCAACCAGCAACTGCCTCGAAATGACCTGTAGAGCCAGGAAACTCTGAGTGGAGCAGGCAGGTGAGGGCAGGTGGAAAGGAAAGGGATATCTCAATAGGAAGGCTCCTCCATAGACTTTGCCCTGCCACCAGCAACAAGAAGAGATGAAAGTCTGGCATCAGCAGAGTACCAACAGAGCTATAACTGAGAACTTTCCTTCTCAGTGAGAGACAAGGTCCTGACCCTTGTGTCCTACTGAAAATCTCCCAGTGGAGCCAACAGTGTGGAGTTCAGAAGGTAAATAATGCATCCAGAGTAAATCAAAGGCATTTAACTGTTCCTTCCAAGCCCACGCTCCACCAGCTTTCCATTTTCATCGCGTGTGGATCAGCCCTGAGTTGGCTGGAGGGGAAACTAAAATTTCTGTGGTCTGTATTACTGGACATGCTGAAACCCTGACACGTTCCCTCCATGGCAAAGAGAGAAACAACCCAGCAATAACAACCAAATTCCATCCATCAGGAGTGCCTGCTGTAAATCAGGAGAGCTCAGCTGACTCTGCTGGAGTCACATGGAATAGCAGAGAGCAGAACTGAGCCCGAGTAATCTGTGATCTGGCAGCCAATTTGTTTCCAAACAGCAAGTACCAGACAGAAGATCTTTTCCCCCAAGGAGCTAAAACAGTCAGACATCTTTTCAAGAAGTATGAACTGCCAAGGGTTGAAATGGTGACAAATTTGATCCCGGAACCCTGAGAAAATTAATAAAGGTTAATGAAGCTTCAGTGTGGTGGCAGGAGTCTTTATTGCCATCCAAAAAGGGAAAGCAGAGGAGGCAGAGGAATGATTCAGAGTCCCTGCCAGGAGCTAGGCTTTATATTCAGCAGTTTGGATCATGGGAGAGTTTGTGAAATTGTATTATTTACCATCACTGTTGCCTGAAAGCAGAACTTGAGGAGTCTAGGAATTGTCACATGGACTCCTCCAAACATTCCCAGCACCAGCTGGCTGCTGGCTGGAGGGGATGGGGTGAGGCAGTCACCCACCTGCCATCCTCAAGGGAAAGATACCCACAATTAGACATCAGGACCACAAACATCCTGATACCTGCAAACACCTTGTTTTTGTCTGGCTCTTTCCTGGAATAGAAAGGTCTCAAACCCTTTGCTTTTTTATTGCTAAAAATCATGGGACTTTCCTGTGGGAGATTCAGGTCAGAAAAGACAAACCCTAAGTAGTTTCCCAATACTAATTTTTTGAGTTCTTTAGGAGACAAATCATTCCCTTATTTGGGACTTCTCACATCCCCACTCATTCCTGGCCATACCCACACGCTTTCATCTGCTCCGATTTAAGTCCTCTCCATGAAATCCTACAAACCACAAGAACACACAAAATCTCCATCTGCAGCACATCCCAAGGGCTTCCCACAGACTTATTTAGGCTGGGAGGAGGAAGTGGGGCTGGGCATCAAGGAGTAGACATGGTGCTTGGATGGCTTCGTCACCTGCCCAGAGCAAGGAAGGTGGCAGGGAAAACCTGGGATTGAATATCCCAGAAGCAGTCGGTGTTCATTGATGGACAGAGAGATAGGAGGCAGGACAGAGGGAAGGAAAGATAAAGGAGCAAAAGAGAAGTTTTAATTGCAAGTCTAACACCCTGAACCTCCTCTCCCCAATTATTTGGGCCCCATGTCGCTGACATCTAATGACTTATCCCAGTCGTGAAGGACTGAATGATTTCCTTTGCTCCTTGACAAGTGTGACAAGCCTGCACTGCTATTTCTCATGCTAATTAAAGCCAATCAGCCTAGAGGCTGAATGAGTGACCCTTCCAGCCTCCCCTAAGCTTCCCCCCAGCCCGGGTTGCTCCGTTGCTTCTTCCCCTTTGGAAAAGGACGTGCAGAGAAGCCAGTTTGTCTGCATTTAGCACAGAGCACGGCTGAGATTTAACCCGGACAGTTTCCTTGGAGAGATGCACAAATCAATCCCGGCTCCAAACAAAGCAGGGAGACACCAGGTCCCTTAGGAACAGGGGGAGGTTGGTGCAAGTGCTGCTTTGCTGTGGGTACCTTTATGGGGTGGAGGTCAAAAACTAAGGGCAGTGGATTTGATTTCAGCAGCCTGTTTCCCAAGCAGGGTCAGTGGAGAGGAGTAATTCCAGGATTAAGGGGAGACCCAGACTCAATTTTACATCCCAGCTGGATAAATGTAGTGAGAATGGCATGAAAAACCCAAGCACCTTTCAGATGCCAACAGGAGGAAGAGGGATAATGCTCTTGGAATCAAACAGAGATGTTTCACTTGCAAGCAGAGGCAAGTATGTGAGATTTTGAAAAAAAAAACACAGCTCAAGTGTGGATGTGGAGGATGATCAGTGCTGGCAGGAGTGGGAATAGGAAGCAGGTGACCAACACTTCTAATGAGAACATGCAATGTGTCAGACAGCACCTTGCAACACAACTAAGGGAAAAATAAAATAAAGGCAGAGTCTTTGAAGTGCTGTGGGCCAAGGTTTTAGCATCCAAACATGTCTCACCACAGCTACACACTCTGTACTCATCCCCCAAACAGGCAAGCCAAAGCAAATAGCAGGATCATGAAAATTATTCAGGCAGGGTGAGATGATGGGAAAGAAGGGATGAACCAGAGCAAAAAGTGGAAAGGGATTATTAAAAAATACCCAAAACATTCACATGAAGCTCAGTGCAGCAAAACTGAAAGGAAATGTGGTGGCTATGGAGTTTTGGGGGCATCTATCAGCTGCTAAAGAGTAAACCTTAAAAGCACAGAATTACTAACAACCCCTAAACCCCAAAATCTCAGTGGCTGGAGAAGAGGGTCATCGTGGAGGTCACTGGATATATTGCAATTACACCAGCTGAGGAAATGACCCAAAGCATTTCAATTTGAACACGTGAAATTTGTGAAAACATCACTGGGGGGGATCTGTGACACTCAGATGTGAAATGCCTGAACCACCAGTAAAAAAGAGGGCAGGGCAAAGTCTGCAGCAGCAGCAGGTACCTATAGGAGCTCCTCCAGCTTGCAGTGGGTTCTAGCCTGGCCTACAGGGAATGAAGATGCTCCCACACGTGCCCAGGATATTTCAGCTTCATGGTTGCAGCAAAAAAATACAAATTTAAAGAGAATCAGGGTCAGCAGAGACTGAGGTTCAGCCTTGGGAATGTCATGTGGAACATGCATTCCTTCAGACCACTAACAGCTGAAGGGCTACATCCTGAACCTGCTGGAAGCTGAAAATCCAGCCTGGAACGACAGGACTGTGCCAGTGTCACCCTCCTGCACCTGACGTCAGGATGTGGTCACCCCTTCCCCAGCCGTGGAGCTGTGTCTTCCCAATCTGCATCTTCAGGAATGTCAGGGATGGTTCTGTGCAGCCTCTGCCAGACGGGATGGCAGGATTTCAGCTGGCTCCTCTGTCAGTTCTCCTCCCCCAGGAACAAACACAGGCCGCCCACGTCTCTGATTGTTCTCACATCTCCACAGCGCTGCTGAATTCCAACGCTGGGGTCAGGGCTGTGACATTCCCCCTCTGGTCTGGATGTTGTCCATCCAGGCTCCTTGTGAGGACTCTCTGCCTGCCAGGTTGTGAGCAAACCCAGCTTCGAGAACCTTGCTGCCAAAAAGAGCCACTGGAGCACATCCCTTTCCATCCACAGTGGGTGGACCTGGGAAGTTCCTCTGCAAGCTCCCACCACACCTGGGTTGGCATTTTTTCCCCTCTCTCTGTAAAACAGAAGCTCCTGCCCAAATCCAATAGAGGGAGGAAATCTCTGTCTGTGCTGGGGAGGGGGATATCACCAAGTCCTTTACCAAGGAAAAACCAGAATTACAACAAAAACTTCGTGTTTTCCTTGAGATTACATCCCTTGAGCTGCCACAAATAAAGGCTCTGTCTAAGCCAAGCTGCTGTTACCAGACAAAGTTTCCTTCCCAGCTGCATGTCACAGCTTTTGGTTTTGCGCATGGAAAACTTACCTGGCTCACTTCCTGTTGGTCTTGGGTGTGTATCCCTGGGAAAACTTAGCCAGATCATCAAGCAAAACTCTACCACATGAAACAGCAGAGAGGGTGGCCCAAACGAGTGGGAAAACACAAAGACCACATAAAAATGGTACCTGTGAAGTCATTCAGCCACCCCTGTGCACTGATTTCAACCTCTGTGGCCTCCAGACAAGGTGTTCAGACTCAGCTCTGGGGCCCAGGTGTCTGCACCCGCATTTTGGTGACCAGGCTGGCACTAGTCACAGCTCTAGGAAAAACTGAGAGGTTTTTCCTACCATTCCCACTCCTGCATGCTGAGATCTGCTGAAGGAACACCCAGGGGCAGCTCTGGAAGAGGAAAATGGCAGGACCTGGGCAAGGTCCACCTGGGGGAGGAGCTGTGTGATCAGACAGCTCTGGAACATTTCCCATGGCCTGGCAAAATAAAACAACCCATGAAACCCTCAAAGATCTTCCACACAAGTTCCTCTCAGCAGCTCCAGGGAGCTGAGTGTCAGCACTCTGAGAAGCTGCCCCAGAGGCTGGAGATCCAATTAAACAGCTAGAACACTCCTGCTAATTGCCCATCAGCTTCTGAGCCACTTTGGCAGAAGTGAGAAAGGAGAAGTTAAAGAAAAGAGATGGGTTTGTCCTTGTTTTGAAGGTGGTGGGGATGTCTGTGCAATTCTAACCTTGCTTGGCCAGCAATTTCCCAGTGGGCAAGTTTCAATTTACCTCCACAGCAAAGAGGAAAATATCAGAGCGCTCACCCCTGTTTTGTTCTGCTGTTTCATCAGGATTACAGGTGGCCCTTTGCTCAAGGAAAATCTTTTTTCCTACTTTTTTTTTTTTCTACTAGAAAATTAAGATCTCAACTATTCCGCAATACTTGGAGAGGTGGTCAGGTACTATTACAAACTGCTTGAACGCTGAACAATTCAAGATAAAGTTGTTCTCCTGGCCAACTCCCTTTTTTTTCCCCATTTTTTCTTTTTTTTTTTTTAATTAGAAAAAAAAGAGAAACAATTAGAACCTATTTAACTGCAGCTTACAATGAACACTTAGAATAATAAGGGAACAAAGAATAATAATTCCAGGGAACGAACGAACATTTTACTCATCCCTAACAAACCTATGAGCAAAAGTCAATATGAAAATAACAGTGACAGATTTAAAACAGGATTTCTATTCTACTTTTAAATCCTCTTAGGTTTTGGGGCAGATCAAAGTAAAGAGAAGGAAAAGAAATGTGCAAGAAAATTAGAAACCCTTCTTGGGTCAAAAGTGCATCTCCTTGGGCAAAGGCAACAGGGGACAGATTCACTGAGAGGTTCAGAGCCAAGGGAACAGTTTTGATATGAAGAGACACAGATTTATCTTAAAGTAGGACACAGACCTCAAGATGTGCATGGAGAAGTCTTCTGGAAAGATTTATTGCTCACATATCCCCTCAAATCCTTTCCAGCATAAAAACATCAAAACGGAGCTCAGCAGTTTGTCTGCAAAGAGGGTCTTGGGACAATTAATCAGAATTAATTATTTATTTCAATGGAATAAATCAGTTTTTGCTGCCCGACTCTGTGTGTATTCTTCTTCCAAACAAGGACTTTCCACTTAGCTTAAAATTCCTTCTTCCCAAATAATCTGAGCTGAACTAATCTCATTGCAGTTTGGAGGAGGAATTGACTGGGAATGCAACAGAAAAAGGACAGGAAGACAAGCGAAATAATTTGTTGAATCATAGCCCCTTCAGGTTTTTTGCACTTAGGATTGGCTTTGCTGAGTGTTGTGCTCTGGAAAAAGTGAAGTAAATAAGGAGTAAAAAACAATTAATTCTTCACTGCTGCACTCCATGCCATGGAAATCCAACCCAGTCTCCACGGTGCTCCTCCCCATCCCACTCCTTGCCACCCCAACCTCAGGAGATCTCTCATGAAGAAGAACCAAAGGTCTGCCCCTGGGGAAGATCAAGGGAAGATGTTACAGCCCCTGGTCAGTGCTGATGAGGCTGGCCCTGGATAACAGGGTGTTCACCCTGGAAAACAGGGTCTTCACCCTGGAAAACAGGGTCTTCCCCCTCTCACCACTTCAAGAGGGCTGCAGAAGAATCAAACAGGTCCCACGGACAGCATGGAAAGTGGTTAGGGATGAGGAGAGATATCCTGCAAAGAGAACCTGGGGAACAGGGTTCCCCCCTAGTTTATCCAGCACAGGAGGGACACATTTAGGAGCTTTTTTGCTTGTTGTCCCTTGTGTTCTCATGTTCAAAGAGTGACCAGCCCTGCAGATCCCCCTCTCCCACTCCCAGCGCCATCTCTACCTTCTTCCTTCACACATTGCTCACCAAGCCTGGTGTGGCCCTTCCTCCAACTCCACTCGGGCACACCCCAATCCCACAGCTGGACATTTTTCAGGACCTGCTGCCAGGTCCTTGCACTCCTACTCTCCCTACCACAAGCCACAGCTGAGTCATGACTACGAAGTCACCACCAAGCATGGGAGACAGGGACTAAATATCCCTGGTGTGGGCAAACTTCAGAGGGAATTTAGGAATTGTGAGTCAAGGAGATGGAACTCAATATACCAGGTTTCATTAAAAAAAAAAAAAAAAAAAAGAGGTCTAAGCCTAATTGCAACATATTTTAAATTTATGGAAATGTTAAAAAATGCATGAAATCATTTTAGCCCTTATTAGAGGAATATATTTATGTCCCTTTATTTGAACTTCCCCCTTATCAAGAGATACTTCCCAGCCTTTGAAGACAGTTGAACTTTCCTTAGTTATTTGACTAGTCAGAGGAGTTATTCAAACATTCTCTACTCAGAATTTGAAATAAAAAGAAGGGAATAATTATAACCAGACATTTGCTCGCATTTGCTGAGCTGAGCTGTGTCTGCAGTTGGGTTTTCCTGTTCATCCCCCTTTAAACACAGCTTAAAGCAATAGAAGAACTGGATATGAAAGTGCTGGAGGTTCACCAGCACAACCCATCAGTGTCTGACTGGTGTGGGCACTCTGTGCCCTGTTCTCTGGAGAAGAGGACCTGGAAAGAGGATGCATTACAGGGGGAGACTGGAGCACACACCGAAGCCTTTGCATCACTCCATCCCTGTCTAACAGCCAGATCTTTCTCTATATCTTATCACCAGGGGCTTCCATTTGTAAAAGAAAGGGGCAGGGTCACTACTCTTGAACTAAACCAAGAAGAAGCAAGATTAACATCTCTCTTAGCTTTAATTATTTGGCAGAACTGAGAAAAAAAAAAAAAGGTTGCCTTTACGGACGTGGTAGATTTACCGCCACCATACGATAACCTGACGTAAGCCTGCTTACGGATTCCTGTAAATTCTTTGGGCTGAAGGCCTGGAAGGTGTAGGAGGACTGTGCCAGCAGTGCACACGTGCATGCGAGGCAGGCAGGGACGGGCAGGGCCATGCACAGCCGAATCCACACATTCCCCTGGGCTCGCTGCTGCAACACAGCCCTGGGGCAGCTTCCCCGGAGCACCCTCCATCCTCGACGGGGATGAGGCCAACCTCCTCCTCCTCCTCCTCCTCCTCCTCCTCCTCCTCCCGGGAAGGCCCCGCGGTGCGTGCAAGGGAACATGCCTCCACTTACTATTGCAAGCCTTCCTATTGCACAGCCGTCCTTCCTCCAGGACTCCCTCGCAGGCCAGGCCCTCGTTGGGAAGGGGCTTGCAGGAGCGCATGCGGGTCTGCAGGCCGCCCCCGCAGTCCTTGGTGCAGTCGCCCCAAGCCGACCAGGAGTTCCAACCACCTGGGCAAGATCCAGAAAAGCCCCGTCAGCCTCGGTGAGAGCCCAGCGCCCCGGGGAGCCGAGGCAGCGCCGGCCCGGCAGAGCCTGCCAGGCACCAGCTGCCAAGACTCAAAAACCGGGGTGTCTTTAAAAGTGGCGGGGCTGGAAACTGCAGGGTAGCCCAGAAAGTCAGGAAGGGGAAGGGAGAAGCATTGCCTGACTTTATATTTAATTCTCTTCAGTTATTCCTATTTCTAGAGTTTAAGGAGGGTTTGGACAACGCCTTAAGGTGCATGGTGGGGTTTTTGGGCTCTCCTGTGCAAAGCCAGGAGTTGGACTTCAGTGATCCTTGGGGGTCACTTCCACCTCAGGATATTCTATGATTCCAACCAGTGCTGCTCTTCCTGTGTTTACCATGGCAAAAAGGTGTGACAAGACCTTTTGCCCATTTTGTGTCCTGTTGGCTTCTAAGAAGCCAACCCCAGAAGACACGAGCAAAAACCACTTCAAGGTACAAATCCACCCTCAGTGAGGTTGTGGCTCCTCCTTCTGCCACCACACAGGCACACAATGTGAAGACAAGGAAGGTCAGAAGGGATAAGGGCTCTACCACTCATATTTCCCAAAAAAAGACATTTCCTTTCCCCACACTGCAGACCTCACCAGCCACAGAGAGGCACTGCTCTCAAGGACAGCTGTGAGGGGGGAATAACACAGGAATGACATTCTCCTCCAGCACCCTTTGTAGAACCCACAGGGAGCAACCATAAGATGAGGGTGCATTTTTGGCTCAGTGCTGCTGTCAGCAATGCTCAGCTTTCCCCATTGTACCACAATCAACAGCTCTAAAAACTGACGGATCCACCAAACCACCTGGCTGCAGGCATGATCCTGCTACTTAAGGAAAATTCTGAGCCTCTGCAGCCTTCTCCACCCTGAGTCTTTCCACCTTCCTGCCAAGAGCAACTGGCCTGGGTGGAACATCCATAAATGCTGATGGCAGGATGGACTGTGAAGACCATCTGAATCTGGCTGGCCTCCCACAGTCCAAACGCCTGCAGGGAGCACAGCAAGGCTGAGTTTTGGGTTGTAAAAGACAGCAGGGGATTATCCAATCCTTTCAGGTGATGGATAAGCTGTCACATCCCTCAGTGGTCAGTTCGCTCCTCATGGGCCGCATGCAGCAATCTAAAATCTGCTGAAATAAGCCTCGGCTTCACTGTTCTGCTCCATCGTTTGTCCACCTCATGGGGAGGAGCAGAGGTGGCCCTTCAGCCCAGAGGTGGCCACTTTCACATGGCTGCTTTTCCTGCTGTGAATTCTCTCATTACCCACAGCTACCCTTGGAGATGTTTCAGGTCCAGGGAATTCAGCTCTGTGCTGTGCTCAGGCATAGATAAGGATAACAAGCTAAAGATGCAGGGGTTTTTAAGACAGGAAAACCTGGGAAAATTCTTGTTTTTAAAATAAAAATGAAATAAACTTCTCCCCCCCCCTCTTCTTTTTTTTCCCCCCCTTGCCAACTTCCAGAGAATTCAGAGATGCAGATGATCCACTTCAGCTGACTCAGCCTCCCTGAATTTCTATTTATGAGATCGTGGCTGTACTCTGAGCTCTGGGCTCTGCTGGTCCCTACACCAGCCCTGTCTGGAAAAATGAGCCCAACTAGGTGCCAGATCAGAATATTGGGACATTATCAACACCCTCTTGCACAGGGATGGGCAAATGCTCATCCACCTCCACAGCAAAAACCCACAAGTTCAAAAACCTCACTGCTACCTCCAGCCTGGGTGTGGTTTAACTTTTCCCTCCAAGACAGAGTGAAAATAAACACAGGCTCAGTAACATTCCCACTGCTGATGGCCATGGAATCTGCTCAGATACTTAATCATGAGAATAACATGGAAAAATGGAGCAGGAAGGAAACGGCAGGCAGTGAACTTGCCAGCGAAGTGCCCAGAGATCCTGGCAGCAGCGTGGAGGATGGAGCTGTTACCGGCACAAAACAAATATTTGACCTTGAAGAAGACTGTCTTTCCCTCAAAAGTCACCTTCTGTGCTGGTCACTTTTCTAAACAGCACGGGAACACAGGCTTATCTTCCATTTCCTTATGGGAGACAGATTGTGTTTCCCTTGTAAGACAAACCATCGGTGTAATGGGAGGTATTCCGATGCCAGGCTTGAGCTGATCAATAGGATATCTGTAACCAGACACGTTTAGGAGTTAATCAGCCCCTGCCTTGCCCTTTTCAGGATGTCCTTCTTTCATCTCACTCCCTTGCAGACTAGGAGTGAGCCTGGGGAAGGGAGAAAGCAGCTTCACGCAAGCCTTGGCTTGGATTGTGATTTATTTGGGATGCTTTTTGTTGAGACAAAATGCATAACTGCTCCAGTGTCTTTAGAAGTTATTTTATATTGTGGTTGTAAGCAAAAAATGGGCCCAGACTCACTGGTTGTCATGGTGTCCCCAGTTTGATGATGGATTATTCAAACAGTTCTACATTTTGGGATATGACCTATTGTGGCACTGATCCCCTAAAATACACAGGGAAATTAATGCTGCCTGGTCTTACTACAGGAAAGAGGGAGGGATAATGAAGGTGCCAGTGTTTGGTTTCTTAAATCATAGAATCACAAATCATGGAATGGTTTGAGCTGGAAGGGACTTCAGAGATCACTCTGTTTCACCCCCTGCCATGGGCAGGACACCTTCCACTATCCCAGGTTACTCCAAGCCCCATCCAACCTTGGCCTTGGACATTTCCAGGGATGGGGCAGACACAGCTTCTCTGGAAAGCCTTTGCCAGGGCCTCACGACCCTCACAAGGAAGAATGTCTTCCTGATATCCAAGACAAACCTTCTTTCTTTCAGTTCGAAGCTATTCCCCCTTGTCCTGTCTCTCCAGGCCTCTGTAAATATTCTCTCTCCATGTTTCTTGTAGGCTCCTCTCAGGTACTGGAAAGCCACAATTAAGTCCCCCTAAAGTTTATCTCCTCCAGGCTGAACAATCCCAACTCTCTCAGCCTTTCCTCACAGCAGAGCTGCTCCATCTCTCTGATCATCTCTTGGTGCCTCATCTGGACTCTCTCCAGCAGCTCCACGCCCTTCCTGTGCTGGGCCCCAGGGCTGGAGGCAGCTCTGCAGGTGGGGTCTCACCTGAGCAGAGCAGGGGGGGTAACTCTTACTCTGGTCATCCTCAGCATTGGGAGAGCCAGGCAAAATAAGATAAAAACTGTCACGATCTCAAATCCTTAACTGGAATGAGATCAGTTTATGAGGTTGAGCACAGATAACTTCCTTCCTCTCCTTGCTCCTCAGTTTCCATCCCATTTGTGAGTACTGAAGAGGAGCTAGAGAAGTACCAGGGCACTTAGTAAATCAACCCAGGCATTTACAGCCAAGACAAAGGTATTCCCCACTTTATGGAGCAGTCCTTTTTTATCATCACGTTGTACCATGGTCCTGACAAATTAAATGCTGCATGTTATTTATCTTGTTTACTGGCTGTCAGATAAACCTTTTGAAATCCCCCTTCTTTTCCTGGGTCTAGTCCTTCACTGCTTCAAGTGATTTGTCTTTTTTAGTGGAGCTGTAAACAAGTGATGAAGGGTCTATTATATGAAGTTATTCCTATCCCACCTTTCAGGGGGGGAAATGCTGTGCCATGAGGAACAAACACGGGGTTCTTGTGCCCATTGCTGCATCTGGTTTCTGGAAAGTAGTGGCTGAGGGAGCTGGGAGGGCTCAGCCTGAAGAAAAAGGCTGAAAGGAGACCTCCTCTCTCCCTACAACTCCCTGACAGGAGCTTGCAGTGAGGTGGGTGTCAGTCTCTTCTCTCAAGTAACAAGTGATGGGATGAAATGGCCTCAAGGTGTGCCAGGGGGAGTTTTAGATTATTTATTTGGAAAAATTTCTTCACAGAAAGGGTTGTTAAGCACTGGAACAGGCTGCCCAGGGAAGACGTGGGGTCACCATCCCCCTGAGTGTTCAAACAAGGGGTGGATGTGGCACTTGAGGACATGGTGGCGGTGAACATGGTGGGGGTGCTACATTGTCAGTTGGGCTTGGTGAACTTTTCCAACCTTAATGATTCCATGATCCTATGAAAAGAATGATCTACAGTGGCTGTGGAATGATCTACAACGGCTGTGGAATGATCTGCAATGGCTCTGGTGTCACACAGATGCTTTTAGCCCAATGCAGAAGGGATGTAAGAGTGATGTGGTCCCTGCAGAGGCTGCACAGCTGCCCCACCCCTCAGTCCACCACTCATTCTCTGCTTGTTGAGCTGACACAGCCCCCATGGACTCCCCATCCTCTAGAAGACATTCATCCCCACTTGCCCACCACACAATCCCTTGCTCTGCCCCTTCTTCCATTTCAAGCATGACGTTGGATTTTTTTATTATTATTTTTGATGCTGGGAAGCAAGGAATCCACAAGAAATGCAGTGCAGACTCACTCTGAAGTTAATGGGACTCTTTGCAGACAGTCCCTGCTACCCCTGGAGTCCCATTCCATGAGCTCTCAGCAAACTGCTGCTCCCGCTGATCGATGCGGGTTGAGTTGCCATCTGTCCTTAATCCACAAATAATGAGGCTGCTGCAACTGCTCTGTAAAGGATTTTGCTTTTCAAAGGCACTGAATCCTCCGAAGGTCACACACCCAACCCGTTCCCACTTTGTGAAGTTTTTCTCAGCTATGGCCTTGTAGAACCACGGAGTTCTCTCACTTTGCCCTTTATCCCCCTAAACTGGAGGAGCTGTGGCTCATGCCTCCAGCTCCAGAGGTTCCCATCACAACCAGCAGCTGTCACCTTGATCACACAGCCAGGTTTAACTTCCATTTTTTATTTCTGGAGAGCAGCCCAAGCTCTTAGAATGTGTTTCAACGAAGCTGGCTGTTGTATCTAAGGGAAGGTGGCTGTTGCATCTGAGGCTCATGGCTGGTCTGAGTGCTCATCATTCAGGGAGGCCTTTAATCCAGTTTCTAAAGAGTTTTTTGATCCTCCTCAGTCAGTTCTTATCATGATCATGGACTAAAACAAATTACTTCTCATGCAAGGCTGACCCAATGCATTTTAATTCTCCAGCAAATGGAGAAAATTCCAAGATGGTTTACATCAACCAGCAAGCTCATATTTGGCATTTCTCGTTCTGAATCTTAAGCAGAGATGCCAAAAGAATGGGTCTTTCCTACTGCAAATTAACTGAGAGGGCTCCACTTTGACACCTCGTCCAAACACCCTTGATCTTCGGGAAGATTTGAGCCCGGATCCGGAGTTTATCTTCACAGCTGACAGCTGCAATGTGTCTCGGATGCCAGTCAGTCAATCATGCCTTTTAATTTAACTGCAATCCCTCAAATTAGATGGCAGTGACAACAGCAAAAACTAAGGAATCTACACGAGACAATCAACAGAGCACAGCAAAAGGGGCTTTGCTGACACTCCACATCCACCTCCGATTTCACTTTTTTGGATTTAGCCTCTCACTGACCCCAGCCGAAGACACGTCTTGTTGGCAGCTGTCTCCAGCTCGGCGGGTCAGGGCATTTTGTGCCTGAAAAACATGTCCAGACTGCAAAAACCCCACCGCAGCTCCGTGTTCTACCACTGGGAGTATTTGTAGTGGAATTTATATCACAGTTTCTGAATCATCTCCATTAGCAAATGAGTGGAAAAAATGTCATTTCTTATGCAAATAGAGGGAAGGATACTGAAGGGAGATCAAGAGTGAGATTGTCATACCAGCTGAATCCTAAATGTGTTACACAATGGGGTAAGTGAGGGAGCTGCTCCTTTATCACTCTCCTTTCTACCGTGCTGGAAAAGAGCAAGTCCAGAAGGGGCTATTCTGAAGACATCCTTCTATTACACCAACCAGTGATCATTCCCTGGAAAGTCATACATTCAGTTTGTTCCTTCTGTGGGAAAAAAGGAGGGAAATCTTTCAGGGGGATGTCCCCTCCTTGTGTCCCCATGCGATGAAAGTCTACAGCAGCACCAGTGAGTTGCTCCAGTGGTTTCTTCTCTGCCCTTTCTAATATAAATGCCATGTAACACTTTGCTGTTTTGCAAATTGTGCACATTAATGTAAACACTGATGCCCCAAGCTCCCTAAAAAGCAAAATCACTCATTGCAAAGACATGCAGTGATAGGACAAGGGGGAATGGTTTTAAGCTGAAAGAGGGTAGACTTAGATTAGAAAACAGGAAGGAATTCTCTACGGTGAGGGCAGTGAGGCCCTGGCACAGATTTTCCAGAGAAGTTGTGTTTGCCCCATTCCTGGAAGTTTTCAAGTACAGGTTGGACAGGGCTTGGAGCAACCTGGGATAGTGGAAGGTGTCCCTGAACAAGAAAGGAGGCTTGGAATAAGGTGATCTTTAAGACTTTAAGACCCCTTGCAAACCAAACCATTCCATGATTGTTTGACTTCTCTCCATGGAAATGAGATGGGTGAGGGGAGAAAAAAACATAAACATGCATTAAAAGTTCATGAGCTGCAGGGCAAGGTAACCAGGGACTGGTTGCTCCTTGAGTTTTCCAGTACTGGAATTGAGGGGTGTCAAATGAAATGGGCAGGAGGCAGGTACAAAACCAGTGAAGGACATAATTTACAGACACAGAGCAGTGTCAAACAGTGCAGTGCTTTCACAGCAGGAAAAGGCACCAAAGTTTCCATGAATATAAAACATAACTGGGGAAATGCATGAAAGACAAATCCATAAATGGCAGTAGATACAAACCCAGCAGCTCTTTTTCAGAAGTCCCCTGGGTTTCAAGCTGCTGAGTTGTACAAAGTTGGAAAGGACCTTCAGGATTGTCGAGTCCAACCTCTGACCTTGCTGACCAAATCACCCAGTGCCACTTCCAATCATTTCCTGAACACTTCCAGGCATAGTGATTCCATCACCTCCCTTGGCAGCCCATTCCAATGTCTGACAAGCCTTTCAGTGAGAAATTCTTCCTGATGTCCAGCATGAATCTCTCCAGGCACATTCTCTCTTTTCCTGTTGATGGTTGCCTGGGAGATGTTGAGCCCCACCTGGCCACAACCTCCTTTCAGACTGTCTGGATGTTGTTTGTCTTGTTCTGCTATTTTCCCTTGGTAGTCACTGCTAATGAGAGGATATTGGGCCAAAAAAACCCTGATCTGGCCAACAAGATGGCTCCTGGTACTTTCCCAGTTGCTTGGCCTCTTCCTACCTTGACTTTAACCCTGTGGCTCTCCTTCAGGGAGATGTGGTCAGGGCACAGCCAGCTTGAGGTCAGGCCAGTATTCCCCGCCACCAAAATTGCCAAAATCTGCTCAGGTCACTCACTTCTGGGCACTCAAATAAATGATGTGATTTTTCAAAGCTGCTGAGTGGCCAAAGCTGTCACTGATTCCCACAGCATCCACAAGTCCCTACAAATGAAGGTAACGAGGTCAAATCTGGACAATCATTTAGGACCAGCTTCAATCTCCCTCTGCTCTACAAATCACTTTAAGATGGAAATGAGGTCAGTGTGCAGCTTTCAAGGAAACCCAGCATAAAGCTGTGCTTATTACATGAATCCCTGCAAATGAAACACTAGGGATAAAGAGAGATTATTTATTTGGAGATGGTGGGGGAGGTGGGCAGGGAAACGAGAAAGGGAATGTTTAGTCTGGAATGGGAGATCAAATAAAACCGTGGAAGAATCTTCCCATAAGAAAGCCACAGAGGCCTAATCACTTAACTCATTTCAAAGCAAAGCAAGCAAAATATCAGAGAACACGTGAAGAGAAATCCAGCCTGCACCACTGGGGAGGAACGAAATGCTTCCCCGCCCTGAACCTCTCTGAAGTTGTATAAATCACACCAGAGCTGGGTTCATGCACTGTTTGCTTCTTCACGTTGCTGCAGACCCCAGTGCAAAGCACAGAGGGGACAGATTAGCCCAGCCACGTGTGTGTCTCCCCATGGTGAGAATAGATGCATTCAGATCTAACTGTGCAGCCCAAGCTGAGTGAAACCTCCCCTGATACCAGGATCACTACCTATTTTCCTAAAAGGCAGTGAAAGGAGAGCATTTGTGAAATTTCCTTTCATATCTTTACATGATCTGTTGGGGATGTGGTTTAGTTGGGGGCTTGGTAGTGCTGGATTAATGGCTGGACTCGATGATCTCAGACAGCTTTTCCAACATAAACAATCCAATGATTCTCTGTTTCATCTTTCCTGGCTTGAAAGGCAGTGGTTTTCACCTATAAAACACTTGCAGAACACTGCATAAACCCATGAACACCATGAAATGTTGTAACAACAACAGCTCTGCAAGCCCGTGCAATTCCACCTTGTTTCCTGGACAGCATTTCCACCTGAAGGATTCCTGTGGTCCCCCAGGACTGCAGTTTCCTACTCCTCCACGGGGTGTGATACATTTCTCATCACAAGGGCACTGCAAGGCAGGGCTGTGCCCTTATTGCTTCTGCAGGATGGACTGGGGAGGTGTTGTAAAGCTGAAAGACTTGCCCACAGCATATTTACAACACTCAGAGAAGTCAAATTGTCTTCAGCTGAACATCTTCGAGGAGGACAGAGAGAAAATCACCTGGGGGGGACAACCCAGGAGCCAAGTGTCCCCTCTCAGAGCAGTTTTGATGAGGACACCACACAATTTGTGTCTCCCAGCACTCCTGGCTCCATGAACAGCTCCCAAGATAGAACCAGAAACCCAAACCCCAGCTGAGGCAGCACCTTTGCACTATTAAACCAAATATTTAATGCTGTTTTGATAGGCACAGCCAACCCCTCCTCATACAGAGTTGTCAGTGATGCGGATTATGCCTGGAAGGGGAACAGAGGTGGCTGAAAACCACATGGAAGTGTTTTTTTGTGTGTGGTCACCTCCGAGGGGGGCTGGGGAACAAGCAGGTTGTCAGCAGGCATTTCTCCTGCCAGGGTCCTCTCCCTCTCCGAGCGGTTGGATACACTCACCCTGCAGGGGAAGATGCTAATCCAGGCTGCCTCTCTGGGCAGAGGCTGTCATTCCCAGCTCTGCCCTTGAGACCTTGTTCGTGTTTTCCACTGCAGAAGGGAGCAGGTTTCAGGCTTGGCTCTGTGCCTCTGCTTCTTCCCAAGGCCCCTCATGAAGAGGGGAGCAGGCAGAACGGCTGGCTCGTGTAACACTTGGGTGAGGTGAGGGAGAATTTGGGGGAAGTTAAATCACAGAATAGTAGAATGTTTTGGTTTGAAGGAATCTTAAAGATCATCTCCTGCCATGGCCAGGGACACTTTCCACTATTCCAGGTTGCTCAGAGCCCCATCCAGCCTGGATTTGAACACTTCCAGAGATGGGACAGCCACAGCTTCTCTATGCATCCTATGCCAGGGCCTCACCACTCTCTGAGTAGAGAAAATCATCCTAAATTCCCCAATTTCTTCAGTCCAAGGAGAAGGCAGGGAGATGTTCAAGCCATCAGAGGCACCCAAATGAGAAGCTGCTTTCAGGTTGCTTAATGAGACTTTCAGGAGGCAGCAGCTGCAGTTCTACATCTGGGATAATCACCATGTGGTATCCAACATGCCTGGGCACCAAGGACAAGAAATCAATATCATCAACCTTTACCAGCATTATAATGACGAGGTTAATATTGATCTTTTGACATTAAGGTGTGGTATGAAAGTCCTTAGCATCATTGCTGGGAATCCGAAGCTGGAGCACTATAAAACAGTCTGCAGGCACAGCAATTTGCTCACAGATCCCTCAGGGACCCTGGATTAGAATGAATAAAGCAATTCTCAGCCTGATTAGTAATTGACCGTTCCCAAAGTCGTCGCCTCTTCTATCAGTGGTGAGAGGGGATTATTCATAAGTGTCTGTTATGTCCCTTCAAAGGCCCACAAGGAAATGCCAAATGGAATTTGTGTGGCCCTGCAGCCAGCAGAGTTGTGGTCTCAGCCTGTGTTTTCAGCCTGAAAACTAAATTGAAGTTAAGATCTTGCTCTTTATAATGTCTTGATCTAGAACGGACATTACCTTGCTACAGGTGGGGTCTCCCTCTGATTTCTCCTGTCATCATCACCAAAAGAAAACCTTTTGCCCACTGAAAGCATCTCCAGGAGAATTTCTTAACCCTGAGTCTGCTGATCCAGTCTCTCACACTGATAATCTTCAGTCCTGAGAGATCAAGGTCTTAAATGCTTAAACCCCTTTGTCCCTAGGGACAAATCTGAAGTGAAATTCCCTTGGTCTGTGCCCTGCTTAAGAAAAGAAAGGCAGAAAATTGAGTGATTAAATCATCACAGATGAGGAGATGCCACCAAGGCTCAGCATTTACCCAGGAATTTGTAAATGACTTTTCCTCTTGTTCCCATTTGCCATTTATATTCCAGCAGTGTTAAGAGGCCTTGAGTAAAATGAGACTCGTTCTGGGGTTGGCACTCCATAGGCAAAAGAGTCACAGACAGTCCTTGATCCTGAGAGCCTGCAGAGAGTTAGGCAGTGCCTAATTACTGCTGTGATTGGAGCTGCAGAGGGAGGTGAATGTGTGTGGAGAGGGAAGAGAGCAGTGGGTTTATTAACAGATATCCAGAGATCCACTGTACAGAGACCACTTCACAAATTATTGACCCTACTTACTGCCAATCATCATGTGCATTAGTTTTTCTGTTTTGGTTTTTGTTTTTTTTTTTTTTTTCCTATGAGGGAAGGCAGACAAACATCCCTGTGCTACAAGATTGTCTGAACAAACAGGCGGGTTCTGGGCGGACCAAGGGTGGTGTTTTTCCTCCCAGCACATTCCCCAGATTGACTGGGAATTAATCTATACGAGAATAGAGGATGGAGACAGATGGTGAAAGATTTCTCTGCCTCCTTTTTTCCTTTTTGTCACCTTTGGTGCTCAGAGGAGTCAGGAGTGGTTGGGTTGTCCTGGATTGCCAGGACTGCTCAGGATGGAGAGCCAGTGCACCAGGTGACTCCCTTCCCTATAACACTCCATGAAAAGAGGAACATGGCTAAATCCCTTTTGGATAACCTCATTGCAGCCTTCAGTAGT
This sequence comes from Nicator chloris, assembly GCA_013400495.1. NCBI lineage: Eukaryota > Metazoa > Chordata > Aves > Passeriformes > Pycnonotidae > Nicator > Nicator chloris. Next base: position 79,507 of record WAAE01000658.1, read on the forward strand.
TAAAGAGGGTTTAAAAAGGAGGGAGAGTGAATTCTTACATGGACAGATAATGATGGGACAAGCAGGAGTGGTTTTAAAGTAACAGAGGAGAGATTTAGATGAGATATTAAGAAGAAATTCTTTGCTCAGAGTGTGATGAGACATTGGCAAAGGTTGACCAGAAAAGCTGTGGCTGTCACATGCCTGGAAGTGTCCAAGGCCAGGCTGGCCGGGGTTTGGAACGACCTGGGACAGTGGAAGGTTCTGTCTCATGGCAGGGGGTGGAACTGGGCGATCTTTAAGGTCCCTTCCAACCCAAACCATTCTGTGATTCTATGAATGCAACCTCCCCTAGAGACACCAACTGCTTGGCCAGCAATTCTCACTTCACACAAGGCAAACAACCTCTAATAGTTGTATCCACTAATTACCAGGGACTGCTGTCTGAGGAGTTGTGTCATATTTTATTTTTCTCTGGGGTCATCTGGGATGGCCCATGAAGGCCAAAAGCAGGAAGCTGGTGAAGGATGGATCTGCACTGCCTGGCTTCAGAGGCTTCCCAAATGTCTCAGATTGGATCTATCTATTTTTTTGTTTTTTTTTTTTGTTTGAGCACATCAGTATGAGCCAAGAGCAACATCTACTGGCCGAGCTGTTTAGCAAGATCAAGCATAGATCTGGCACAATCCATGGATTTTACACATCTGTGAGATATTTTTAGGTATTACCCAAGCACCAGGATTAGCACCAGCACTTCCCAGCTGTGCAAGTTGTCACCAAAGCAGATATCTCAGCCCTGCACACCTGGTCTTGGCTTTTATCCATCCCTAATGTGAAAATTGCTTTTAAAGCCCACTGTGTGCTGGGTAGCACATGGAAGTATCTGTGTATCTCCATTTCTGCTTAGCAAAGTGCTCCTCGCACTTCCCGTTGGGGTTTCCTGGGATAAAACAGGCTAAAGGGGAGTAGTAGCCCATTTATTGCCACAAAAACTGCAAGAAACTTTCCATGGGGGGTATTCAAGTGGTCTAACATTATAGATCAAAAACAAAGGGTCCAAATTGGGAGGCTGAGCCTTTTCTGGTGTCTCCTGGTGGGAGCTAAGAGAATGTGTGGACTTCAAAATAGGACCTCAGCATAAGAAATGGTGCTGCCAAAGCTGGGTTATTTGGAAATATTATTGGAAGGGGCTTCACCCCCCAAAAATGTCCAGATGTGTCAAATTCAACGTTGTTATCAGCCCTTGGGGTTTTTTTTTTCACAATTCGTCTCAAAAGACAGCATGGGAATGTGTGGGAATGACAGTGAGAAATCAGTGAAGCTACACCCAAAAAATGTTAGCAAGAAAAAAAAATAAAATGGACTGTGAGTTCATCTTATTAGGAAGAGTGAGAAGAAACCCCATGAACAGCAGGCATAGCTCATGTCTCCACCTCTGCAGCCTGGAGCACTCAGCTGTTCAGGCACTGACAGGAGAACAGAGCTCTGAGGAACTCCAAATCAATTACACATAAAACACAATTTCCTCCCCTCACAAGGGCCACTTCTCCCCGCAGAGCAGGATTTACAGGGGGGTAAGACAAAAAACAGCCTGATCTGTATTCTGAGCTCACTGTAAGATCCCAGACCCCCATCTAGAGCACTGCCAGGTGAGCAACAAACAGCTCAGGTGGTTTTAGAGGTCTGTGGTGCAGATCTGGCCACTTGGGCACTTCATAAATAAAGGAGGAAAATAAGAACTCTGAAAATTCAGACTTTATATTTGGCCACCTTGCTAGAAACACCCATTCCTCTCTATTGATTGTAGAAGGAGACCAAATGACCTCCTTTAGACATCGAGGGTGTTTTTTGGTCAGAGAAATCCTTCTCTCATCAGGGATGAGAGATGGCAGAGAACCACAAGTGGTTAAAATGAGCAGGAACCACAAGCCAAAGCTGTATGAAAGGAGAAGGAACAGCCCTGCCTGCTGCAGGCAGGTGGTGAACTCGCTCCATCCAGGTGCCTCACCTGCTCCTGCTCTCTCACAGCCACCTCCAGCTGTCCCTTTGGCCGTCCCCTCTCAGGACAGCACCTGCAGGTGTTCAGTGCAGACCAAACTGAAACCAGGGCAGCTGAGGTGTGCAGGGAGCTGTGCCCTCTGAAGGGGCAGGACGAGCAGCATCCCAGGACTCTGGATGTCTGCTCAGGCTTGTCAGAGACCTCATGCACGACCTCAGAAGAGTCGTCTTCCCTCTGCCTGGTTTCCAAGGTGGGAGTGTCTCTGATAATGACGGGAAATAGGAAGGTGCTGAAAATGGGAAAGACAAATTTTTCTCTTTGTGGCCATGATCTATGGACATAGATCCCAGCTGGAAAAAAACCCTGTGGCTCTTACTAAGCCCAAAAACCTCACCAGATCCCACAGTCACAATCTTACCCAGAAAGGGATTGTAACCAAACCCACCTCTTCGGACAGGTGTGGCACCTGCCCACATAAAACAGTCAAGACAGGTAAGGAAGGTTTTTGTTGTGCTTGATTCTGGTCCACAGATGATGGCATGGCTGAGTCCATGTAGGGCATTTGTAGGACCCTCTTCATGGGGAGGACAGGAAGGTTCTTGCAGGAAAACGAATCACCCAGCTCCTCCAAACCACAGCACAGACTGGGGTTTGATCCAATGCCAAAAAGAGTTCAACATGACCAGGATTAAGATGGTCATTAAGGCTCGTTTTACCTCTCCTTGAGGATGCCTGGCCTTATCCAATGTTTTGTGGTAACTTCCACCTGGTTTTGTGCACAAGTTTCTGGACATGGCTTCAGTGCAGCACGTGTGGGAGGAAAGGGAAAGGCCACGGGGAGTTTGAGTTTCCTCCACTCTCTGCCAGAATAATCTCCTGGTTACAGCAACTGGTGCATGGCAAGTTATAATGACAAATGCTTGGGAAAAAGGAGTTGTCTTAAACCTACGAAAAAAAGACAACTCCAGGCTACAGAAGCCCAGGGGTCTGGTTGTGGCCTGATGCCTCCCGGAAATTATCTATTTCTAGATAAAAAGTGGAATCAAAAAGCTGCATCCAAGCAGATGGGCTGGTTCTGATCCATGGCTGAGCAGGCACACGAGGATCCACCCAGGTAATGAGTGAGCAGAGGCCAAAGAAAGAACAGAACAACAACCCAAGACAGGAGGGGCACAAGCCTGAAGGGAAAGGTTGAGCTCTGGTGTCTCCCTGAATAATACAAGGCACAAAATACTCTGTTACCAGCCTGGGGAGCAGACAATTAAAACACTACTTGAAGCAAATGTCTCCCGACTCTGGCTCAGAATTTCAATTAGGCTGGGAAGGCTTATTGCACTTAAGTGCAGGTTAGTGACATTTCAGGAAGGAGAGATTGATTGGGAGCTGGGTCACAGCTCAGCAGCGGGGATCATGTCTAGGGGCCTGTCCTTAAAAACAATGTGTGATCTCTGCGTGGCATTTTGCTTGTTTAGCTCATCTATGTTTCCTTTGAGAATGAATAATCCCAATAGCCAGAGCTGTGTCCCCTCCTTTCAAACACTGGCTTCTTTTCTTACTCATCTCCTATTTCAAAGTTCTTTAAGCACCCTTAGGTGTCCAAGCAGTATTTCCTCTGGCTCTTCTCTTTCTCTTAAGGTAATTAACCTTTTCTTGTCTCGAGAATCAGTTTCTGACTTGCAGGAAACCTTTTTCTTACTGGTTCACCAGTTTTGCAGAGCCATGGAAAACAGGGGAGTGTCTTCTACTACAAACTGCAGGCACAAACAACCTCACTCCAGCTTTTCTCTCTGGAAAACAAAGTGGGAAAATGCCCTCAACCAGCTCAAAAAATAAAAAGAATTATTGGAAGACACCAAATGTGCACCAGGGAAAATCCAGTAGGTGATAAACCCAGGCAGGACAGTGCACCAGGTCCTTTGGTGTGGTTAGTGGTGACTGAGAAAGCCACAGCTTCTGGGACATGCATGAGACAGGACTTTTTTTCCTATAAAACATCCCAAAATTCATTAATTCCTCACCATTCCTACACATCTACACTGCAACTGCTGTAACCACACAACTGCACGGACTAATAAACACATCACACAAAATGAAACCCTCCCAGAAGGAAACACTCTGGTCTAGCACTTTAGCACAGACAAAAACCCTGCTAGGGACACACACTGGGGAAATGAGGAGCAAAGCAAATAATCAGATACGATTACATCAACCAGGAGAGGTTTAGGCTGGATTTTAGGGAAAATTTCTTCACTGGAAGAGTGGTCAGGCATTGGAACAGGCTGCCCAGGGAAGTGGTGAAATCACCATGCCTGGAAGTGTTCTAAAGGTGTGTGGATGTGGCTCTTGGGGACATTGCTCAGTGGTGGACTTGGCAGTGATGAGTTAACAATTGGAACTGATGAGCTCAGAGATTTTTCCAGCCTTAATCATTTGCTGATTCTAAGATTTCTGCTACCGAAAAAGCTGTAGGTAAAGGAACTTGATTTGTACCCATGATGGGCACACTGATGGACAAGTCTAATGTGTGCTCTGCTCAGAGGGGGTGAATTTATTTTTCTGATCACCACGAACAGATTTTTTTTTTACTCCATAAATCTGCTGGATTGGTTTCTGGAACCATGGATTCTTCAGTGTCCTGCCACAAGTATTTCCACAGATTCATGATGTGCAAACAATTTTGCCTTTGTACTCTCCCATGAAAAACTGCCTTGGTTCATTCTCTCAGGGTGGCCAGGTTTGATGGACTTGGAATCACAAAACAGAGTCACAGAATCATTAAGGTTGGAAAAGACCTCTAAGATCATTGAGTCCAACTGCTGGAAATTATACAAAGTTTAAAATTTTTATATAACTTTAGTCAGGAGTTTAGTTTGCCTTTGCCCAGAGGGAAGGGAATTGAAGTTTCTTTCCAAAAGACTATTTCAGAACTCAAGGCTTGATGAGCTGAACATCTCAAAAGACTGGGAGTAGCACAGAAAATACACATAACGACCATTAATGACCATTAATGAACATCAACTCCAAACATCCCCCCTGGCACGGTCAGAGACACCTGGTCTGGGTAAAGAGAGAAAAGAGAATTAGAATGGGAATCTAATTAACATCGAAGGCAAAGGGACCAATAATCAATAGGAACTCAAATACTAAGAACTGTGTAGCTTGGGACCAATGAACACCGAACCAGCGAATTTCTCAGGGTTTTGGCTATGTAGGTATGTAAAAAATACAGTAAAATTCATGTGTGATGGAAGGATTTTCTCTGCACGACCCGGGCAACCTGTGGATGAAATTATTTCTGTTGCCCATCCTGACCAGGAGAAAGTAATGCCTTGATTCTCTGACACTAAAAAAAAAAAATGTTGTTGGAGAGTTTCTGTTTTTCCTGCAGTTTTGGTGACACAACCATCAACCCAGCGCTGCCAGGTCCACCACTAAACCACGTCCCCAGGCACTCAGAAAAGAGGTGACAGCTCTTTCCTCTCAGGAACGAGCCAGATCCCATCCCTTTCCCACTTTGATCCCAAACATTGCTCGTGTGGGGTTCGCAGGTCCTCCTAACCCCTCATCCACACTCCACCTCTAGCCTCAAACAGAGCCAGCATGCACTCAGCAGACCTTTCCTAAAACTCAGGCTTTTCCAATGGAAAGGGACTTGATTATGCTGAAAGGCAAATATTGGCCAGAGAAGGTTTTGGAGGGTCCTTCAGGGATCTCTGCACATGCAGGGCAAACAACTGGTGCTCGCTGCTTGGAGCACAGTAGTAAAACATAATTTTTTTTTTTTTCCTTCACCAAATGGTGTTTTCTTTTCCCTCGGTCAGCTCTGAGAAAGGTTTTATTATCAGAGAAAAGTCCATTTTGTGTCATCACTGATCGTTCCCCACAGAGCCATTCATGGCCCAGAGCCCTTCCAAAACCACCCTGGCCCCTTGAAAGCACCGTGGAGGTTTTCCAACGCCCCTCCAACAGATTGTTCCTATCTCTGCATCTCTGGAGTGAGATGAATCAATGGGGGACCCAGGAGGGTTATTTTGCCCATGAATTATTTACACACACTGGGTAATACTTCATTTTAGACTGGCCTTGTTTTACGCTTGTAATTTTTAATTCTTATAATTCCACCTCCAGCAAGCAGAGGCTCCTGAGAGCAGTAGATTATATCTCAGCGGGCACACTCTGGGATGCATAAATAACCTCTCTTCTGCTGACAGCACATGGGAAGTGGGCTGGGCTTTCACTGAGGTTAAGATTTCCCCCCCCTCTCTCTCTGTCTTAAAGGAATCTTTATCTCCGTGCAGCTATTCTGTAACACGCCTCTGTTTGGTAGCAAAAGAACTATTTAAATGCAAATGTTGACTTTTTGCCAGGGGCTGGAGGGATAATGCTTGTCTAATGATGTCCTTCCAAAAGTACAACTGGTGCTGTTTGTAAAGGAATAGCATCAGGAGGAGCTGGGAGTTTGGTTTCGTGCACTTCTATAAACACCTCTGCCCATACATTCTACCTCTTGAAGTCATCACCAGGGGAAAAAAAAATTAAAATAACCCCAATATATCAATACTTATAAAAAATATACTAAAAGCAAAGCAGTCTTTTGATGAGATTTCCCCTTCCTCTGCCCAGCCTTCCAAAGATGGAAGAATTGGGATCACTGCATTCTCACTGAAGTTTGAGATGTTTGGGTTTTGTTTTTGTTTTCTCCTCTGTCTTGGGTCTGAGTTTTCAGACACTGAATATCTGGGTGACAGGGTCTGCTTTTGGGCTGGGGCCCACTTGGAAGGGAAAGAGGAGATTCAGACTCTGAAGGTGAGTGAGAAGGAAAGAAGACCTGGAGTGAAGAAGAAATGAAAAAGATGCCTGGAGCAGAGCGATTAATTTTGTCAGGGATAAACCACTCTTCACTGGTTTGTACAATTTTCTTCTGCTGATTCTGATTTAAAGCCAAAATTAGCCAGACCTTCCAGACTTGCTTGCAAAGCAAAGAGCCCAGGGATGCTGAAAGAAGACCAAAGTTACACCAAACAGGGGGAGGGAAGAAAACACAAAATGCCCAACCAACATCCCCACAAGCTCCTTCACCCACAGACAGAGGGGAGAATTAAACACATAACGTGGGCTTAATTTTGGGCCATGTCCTCTGCTCCCTATAAATCAAGCTTTGTGTAGGAGCAGGAACGGCTCAAAACAATTGGAGACAGATTTGTGGGATCCATCAGGAGTGGATGGGGCAGTGCCTGGAGACACCAAAGTTTTCCTCAGACAGAGAATGTTGGGAAGGGGTGGGTGAGCTGTTAGAGCTGTAATAGACAGGAGTCACAGCAGGAGCTGGAAGCTGGGAAGAATCCCAGTGGGTCTGTCCGTGGGATGCTCCTCATGAGCCAGACCAAGGCTCCCCTCATCCTCCTTCCCCATCCTTCCCCATCCTTCCCCCTCCTTCCCCTCCCACAGCTCGGGCTCTGCAGGCTGATGAGTTCCAGCCCGTTGTGATTTGATGTAGTTCAGTTACCAAGGAGACAACGATCTGCAAAGGGGAACCTTTGTGGCATCCGGGGGAGGAGAATCGATCATTCCGGGCTTGAGGATGGCCCCGGGCCAAGAGCTCAGGAGCAGGGAAGCAATCGCCCTGGTCCTTGTGAGGTATCCCGGGCAGGCTGCAGCCTAGAGGACCTCCAAAATACCATTTCGAATGAGATCAGCCTATCTGTGGGATGAGGAAGGGTCAGTCTGCCCTTAAAGCCTGCCCTTAGCACCAGTGAGACCGTTCAGCTGGGGCACTGGAATGAGAAATGGTCACTTTGTCTACCATCAGCCTACATCTCAATGAACCCGATGGGAAAATAAGGATCACCTCACTGAAGATCCTTCAGCTGAGAAGAGCTGGAATTGAGGTTTCAGTCATTCTGCTTAGGTCAGGGCTAATTTTTTAGAGTGGGGCAGAAATGTTTGGCAACCTCCTGCCAGTGTCCCGACCTTCCTTTTTCCTCACCCTCCACAAACCAAGGGATTGCCATCCTGCCCTGACATTTGCCCAAACTCAGGTGGAGTTTACAGGTGCAGCAGGGAAGGGGAGGCTGCGTTGCTTTGGAAGTCAAAAGAGACACATCTCTAAAAACAGGGATTGTGAAGGATAATGAACCCCCTTGGCTGGAGCAGTGCAGCTCTGGCTGTTCCTTACTGGTCCTGAGCAATCACCTGAAGTACTGATCCAGTATCATCTCTCTACCTCCTTCCCAGCTGGAATGCTGAGACTGGGAAAGACTCCTTCCAACAGGCATTTCCTCCCAATCCCCACCTGATGACCAAGCCATGACCATGAAGGATGAGTGCTGAGGGACCTCACTAACTAGAGAGAGGTTGTTTAGTGAATGTCTGCAGAACAGGGTTAAAAGCCACCAACTTGGGGGGTGATCCTTCCTCCAGCAGCTGGGGAAGAGGGAAAATAGAATTCAGTTCTGTATGTTCTCCTCGCCTGGGGAAGGCTCTGTAGCTGAGTTGTCAGGTTTCATCTCTTCCCAACACGCATCCTGCAAACAACTCCTTTGTTCCTTTTTTAAGTTCAGCAGCTCAGACTCTGAGGCAAGGATTTCATGGGAGAGAAGGGAGGCTCCTCCCATGTCAGCTTTGAGATGTTCTCACATGGAGGAGACTGTGAAAAAAGCACTCGAGATGTGCTGACCCCACAGGGAGCACACGGGTTGGGAGGGATCTTAAAAACCATCTAATTCCACTCAAAGACCATGTGATTCCAGCCCCCCTGCCACAGACAGGGGCATCTTCCACCAGCCCAGGTTGCTCAGAGCCCCATCCAACCTGAGCAAATTCTTTTGTAATCCCAAACACCTACAAGACACAGTAATAAATCTGGATGTGATAGCTCCCTCATTGGTTTTGGAGAACAGATTATTAGGGATGGACTGGATAAGGATTAGGGGTGGGTTGAGTAGCTCCTGCCTAGGGATGGATGAGCCAGTCCCAAGATGGTTCTGGTTCTTGAGTCTTGATATAGCAAATTAAAAAGCTTGATCATCAGTGTTTCAGAACATTTCAGACTGGTCTGGGGACAGACTTGTCCAGCCAGATTTTTGCATCCCCACCCTGTTTGGGAAACAGCAGGAGCTAATTCTGGAGGGGGAAGAGGGAACATGGAAAGCAGAGCTGCAGTTGTCGTGACAGGAATCTGTAGGAATGATGCACATTTTCAGCTGTTATTGGTGCTGTTTCTCTGTGCAGTTTACAGGAACATCGTTCAGGCTGGGGACAAGTGGGAAGAATAAGTCATTCCCTGTCTAGCGAGCCCTCCAACTCACCCAGCCTGGAACACCCACAGGCCCTCCCCAGGCTACCCTGGGCTCCATCTGGACTGTGCTTTTCAGGTAGAAGTTCTAAACCATTTCTCAAACCCCCAGCCAGCAGAGAATCATGGGATCCTAGCATGGTTTGGGTTGGAAGAGACCTTAATCTTGTTCCAACCCACCCTCCACTACCCCAGGCTGCTCCAAGCTCTGCTCAACCTGGCTTTGGACACTTCCAGGGATGGGGCAGCCACACCTTCTCTGGAAAACCCATGCCAGGACCTCAGCACCCTCACAGGGAAGAATTTCTTCCCAATACCCAATTTAAACCTGCTCTCTTTCATCTTAACGTCATTCCCCTTTGTCCTGGCACTACATGCCCCTAAACAAACAAATAAATATCCTGAAACAACACCATTGGTGAGGGTTAAAAAACTACAAATGGAAGATCTACTAATCTACTTAGAAGATGAAAAAGAATCTCATAAGTAATGAATAATATGAATTATTTTTCCTGAACTTCATCTTCCCATGGCTGGCAGAGCAGCCACACAAAATCAGCTGATTCTGATATGGAACACCCCAGTTTCCAATTGACAATGATTTCTGGGAAAGCCACGCTCCAGCACTCTTTGCTCCAGAACTTTCATATCCCAGGCAATCAGGATCTCCGGGCTGAAGATGCCTTTCCAGCACCTCTGTGACAGGAGCTCACTCAGGAGAAGGGAAAATGAAACAAAACAAACACACAAAAACATCTCAAAAAATCCAGTGAGAGCAGAGCAGCAGAGCCAAGACCTCAGCACAGGCCAGAGCAAAGAGGTTTCATCAGGGCATTTGATGGTAAGAGCTCCCTAAAACTCTTTTTGTTAGAATATCTAAGTTGTGTCCTGATCAAAAGATAATTTTTTTCATGGAAGCATCTGGGTTTTTCTGTGTTTTTAAATGAAAGAGGGAAATGTTAGAACTCGATGTTCTGTGTGGGACATTCCTGCTAGACCCATTTTGAGGAGGAGCAGGAAGACAAGAACTGGAAATGTGTCACTGCTGGGGGAGTTAGGAGAAGATTTTTAATGGCTTTGGAGAAATAAAAGGGCAGGAAATTTAAGACAAAACTTCTCAAGTGGGTGAAAATATCCTCCCATGTCTAATTAGGAATTAGTAGACTGTTCAAAAGGAAATGAAAGATCTGTGATGTGAATCATAGAATGAAAGTTCTGTGATGTGAATCACAGAATCATGGAATGGCTTGGGCTGAAAGGGACCTTGAAGATCATCTCATTTGGGTTGGAAGGGACCTTGATTATGACCTAATTCCAACCCTCCTGCCATGGGCAGGGACACCTTCCACTGCCCCAGGCTGCTCCAAGCCCTGTCCAACCTGGCCTTGAACACTTCCAGGAATGGGGCAGCCACAGCTTCTCTGGGCAACCTGTGCCAGGACCTCAGCACCCTCCCAGGGAAGAATTTCTCTCAAATATCCATCTGAGGCTCTGGAAAGGAAAGAAGTATTTCTGATCTTGCACTTGGACTCCTGGGAATGGGTCAGTAAAAAGTCCAGCTTGTGGCACACCCCAAGGCAGTGTGGCAGCAGAATTCTTCCCTGCTTCCCCTGCCCTCTGCAGGTTTAGAGGATACTTCCACTAGTCCTGGATGGGAGTAGGCATTGATGGATAGGTGGGAATTGAAAGGAAAAGATAAGAAAAAGGAAGGACAGGACAGGAGGAAAGGAAAGGAAAGGAAAGGAAAGGAAAGGAAAGGAAAGGAAAGGAAAGGAAAGGAAAGGAAAGGAAAGGAAAGGAAAGGAAAGGGAAGGAAAGGAAAGGAAAGGAAAGGAAAGGAAAGGAAAGGAAAGGAAAGGAAAGGAAAGGAAAGGAAAGGAAAGGAAAGGAAAGGAAAAGGGCAGCCCTGACAACAAGTGATAGGACAAGGGAAAATGGCCTCTAGTTGAACTAGGGAAGGTTCAGGTTGGGTAACAGGAAAAGATTCTTGACTGAAAGAGTGATTAAACACTGGAACAGGCTGCCCAGGGAAGTGGTGGAGTCACCATCCCTGGGAGTGTTTAAAAAGTGAGTAGACCTAGCACTTTGCCATATGGTTTAGTGGGCAAGGTGGTGATCACTTGAAGGTTGGATTTGATGATCTTGGAGTTTTTTCCAGCCTTAATGATTCAATGATTCTGTGATTCTATGAAGGAGAAAAAGACACCAAAAAAGAGAAAGAGAGAAAGAAAAAGATTGCTTTTTCCTACTAAGGCTCTGAAAGCCTTAAAGGTATTTCAATCCTGTATTCACGTGGGGAAACTGAGGCACAGACACATTAAATTTCTTGCCCAAAGATGTGCTGGGCACCCCCATGCAGAGACCAGAAGTCCCCTTTCTGTGTTATGATTGCAGTGAGACCAGGGAGAGTCGCTTGAGGGGTATCAAATCCATTCAGTCCTCCCAAGAGAAGGGGTTGGACACCACACCCCATCAGCAGCGGCCTTGGAGAGGCTGCATTTGCAGATCCCTGGCTCCAGAGCTGAGCTCCTGGTGGTTGTGTCTCCCACAGTGAGAGCAGCATCTGCTCGGAGGAGCAGGGCACAGCCGAGAAGGAAAAAAAAGGTCAACTTCTTCCTCCCCCTCCACTCCCCTCCAGGTTGGAAGCAGGGAGAGCTCTCCACGGCACCCTGGATCTTCCCTGGGCTCCTCACCCCCCTGATAATTATCCCACCAGGCCATGTGAGAGCACAGCAGCAAAGCCCCCCTGGGGCTGGCACGTCGCGGGAGGAATCGCGGGAGGAAGCAAAGCGGAGGAAAAGCCGCGCTGGATCCCGGAGAGAAACAAACCCAACCAGCCAGTGCCTTCCCCATGACCTGAGCTCACCCCTCGGCCCAGGGAACCTGATGGGCTGTGACACAGGGACCAGGCTTGCAGGAGGGGATTGTGGCTTCCCGGGATGCGGAGCGCTCAAGGGGACACCGCATAGGTTCGGAGTCATCGCGGGGGTCTGGGAATTCTTCCCGCTGCCTTGATTCAATGTGACAAACTCATTTCTTCTGCAGCGTGGCTGCGTTTAACCAAATGGCAACTTCTGTCCTGGGCTGAGATGTGGCATTTGGGAGGGCAGAGCTGTCCATCTTAAAAGATCCTCTCTGTCTCTCCCAGTGAGGCCCCACAACCGCAGTGACCTAAGCTGGTCATGCTAAATGTTCCGTCCCTTCCTGCTGTCCCCAAACTTTATGGGGTGACCCCAAAGATGATCACACAGCTTCAGACATGGCTCTAATCCTCTAACCCAGCATCCCAGACCCTTTTGATCCCCCTGGCTCCATGCACCCCCTCAAATCACCTGGATCTGCAGAACTCTGCTGTGTTTGCATCACCTGCCCTTTCCCTGCGTCTCCACGCTTTGGGGAGCTGTGCCCATGGGAATGTGGAATGGTTTGGCTTGGAAGCCATCTTAAAAGATCCTCTCATTCCACCCCCTTCTGCTGTCCCAGGTTGCTCTAAGCCGTGTCCAGCCCGGCCTTGGACACTTCCAGGGTTGAGGCAGCCTCAGCTTGTCCGGGTAACCTGTGCCAGGGCCTCACCACCTTCACAGTGAAGAAATTCATCCCCTGGAGCACTTAGAATGATAGAAAGCCAGGTGTTATTCTCTAAATGGCCTCCAAACCCCAACTTCTTCCAGAAAGCTGATCCAGCTGGTCACAGACCAAGTGTCCAGCTGCCAAGTTCAGCTCCTTGAAGTCCACTCAGGTTTGGGCCCAGGTCACTCTTGCTCATTCAGAATATCTGCTGAGCCCCAGAAAAACATCCTGGACAAACACCCCGCTCCACTCACCGCCCACACCCCCCTGCTTCCAAGCAGGATCCAGGGCATCCAACACTGATCAGCAACAGGAGCAAACCCCTTTCCTTTAATGCCCCAAGGTGGCCAAGAGCAGCACACCAGGGACAGATTTGAGCCCTGCAGGGAAGAAAACATCGCTTTACTCCCTGAGAGAAGGGAAGAGCTTTGCTTTCAGAGGAGCAAATGCCATCTGTTCCCATCGCCCACAGATGCGGCCACGCTGCGCGGCTGCGTCACTGCTCCGCCGAGCACAAGGCATCACAGACAGGCTCCAGCAGCAAGGAATGCTTAACCCTCCTCCATCCTGGCCAGCAGGATGCTGCCAGGACAAAACCAGGCCGTGAACACCATCACACCTGAGCTGGCACAATGCAGGGCTGGCAGTGCCCGAAAGGTTCCCTAGGAAGTTGCTCCAAACCTCCCTGGTGATGCTGCATCCAAGCAGGGAAATCTGGAAAAATCAGGAGGGAGGACTAGGGAACACACTAGATTGCAAAGCAGAGGGAAGACAGCCAGGTTTGGCTCATTGCTTCTGGCCTTGGAGCATCCCATTGTCACCAGGAAATCCCTTTCACACCCACAGGAGGAGGCCTTCGGCAGGAAAAGAGCAGGGAAGCTCCTTTGAGATGGAAACCACCTCTCCCAGAGAGACCGGGGAGTTAACAGGGCAGAGAAAAACCTGATTCCTGTGCTTCCTCCTCCAGCTGAAACCTGCTTTGCTCAGAGAGGGCTCCTGTATCCCTGTTTAATGATCCACTCTGCATTTACATTTAATTAGAGGAATGAAAGAGCCAATTAACAAGATCTACACTGAATGCAAACAAAAGGGATGGCTGGTGACTCAGCTGCAGGGGCAGAGCCAAGGGCTGGGGCTTTGCAGGCAGCTTAACTAGACTTCAGGGCAGGCTAGAGCCAGGAAGCACCATCCTTGTGCCTCCTTTCTGACAGTTCAGGGGTTACTCCATGCTTTGGGCCCCCTCATGGATCCAAATTCAAACTGTTTTTCTTCCTTGCAGTTGGTTTTCACCTGGATAACGAGCAGTCAGTCACCACACTCTGCAATATTGCTGGTGCTGATGTGGGGGATGCCAAGACCTTGCTCAGAGAAAGGAGGGGAGGCCAAAGCACCCCTCTCAGGGCCAGCCCAGGATGATTTTGGCTCACCTGGATCTCAGAAATTCGCCAAAGGATACAACTCCCTATTCACAGCTGCTGTGGGGGCTTTAACTCGCACCCCTGGCATTTATTCTGCATCACCTCTCCTGTGCCAGCATGGCTGCCTGTGGGTCCTCACAGCCAATCAGCTCAAGGAAGTGATTAAAAAACCTTATTTTTTTTATTTTTTAAGCAACACCAGCTCCCCATCCAATGCTGCAAGTGGTGGCTGCTGAGGAAGGAAGGAGAGGCTTGGTGCACTGGGCTGTGGGCTGGTCCCAGCCCTTCCTGCAGTGTGAAAATCACGTGCAGTGAGGCTGAAAATGCTTCCAGTGCTGGTCCAAACCACGTGAACAGAACCAGGTGTGTCAGCATGAGCTCCACCCTTCTCACAGGATTGGATCTCATTGATCCCAGACGAAGAAACATCTTCTCTGTCCTGCTGTGAGCCAGAGCTCATCGTGGAGCCCAGCTCCAAATCCAAACGGGCACGGAAAGGTGTGGGTAAGGAAGATTCCAGATGGAATCCTTGTAGTAAGAGGTCAGGCTTGAAAGGAAGGGAGCAACAAGAGACTGGGGAAGGCAACCCCCAGGCAGGGCCTGGGGATGATCATGAAGAGGGGGCAGCAGGAGAGGAACCTGATTTGCTGAGGGTGATGTGAGAGCAAACCTCAGCAACCATGAAAGGGGAAACCTTACGAAACTTTAGACTTACTGAGAGCCTCTCTTCAATTTTAATTATTGATTTCTTTGTTTGCTTTAGTGCTGCGGGAAGATAGAGCTTCAGCAGTGCAGGAATACTCTGGGATGCACAGGCTTCAGTAACATTCTGCCTGCAGTTCTCTTGGGCTCCAGCCCTTAGGGATAGATCCTGCTTAAAAACCTCTCTTGGAAAGGGGATGGAGAGGAGCCAGCAAGGGCAGGTGGCTTCAGGGCTGACCTTGGTACCCCATTTCATCCCAAAGATAATAATTCCAGTTAGGGCCAGTGCAAGGCTGCCCTCGAACTGAGATGTCACCAATAACCCCTCCTCATCCCCCACATCCACTATCCAGTTTCCTCACTAGAGATCCCGACTCCTTCCCTCTGAGGCCTATTTTGGGATAGGTCAGGGCCTGCCCTCACGCCCACCACCCACCTGCTGGAGCAGCTCTTTGTTGGCTCAGAAGGGAGCTCAGGGTGACTTGCTGAGAAGTGAACGTCTCCACTGGGGACAGCTGGAGTTACTCACTGCCTCACATGGGACGTGAGAGCCGAGTTCCTCTGCTGCTCACAGTCAGTCAGCCCAAATCAGATCTGAGAGACAGAGCTCGTGGCACAAAGAGATCAGCAAACCATTGACTGCAGTGGATGTCCCAGATACAGTAATGAGGGTTCTGATCAAACTGAGCCTGGAGAATGGCACGTCCTAGGACATGTGTGCTGGCAAATGAATCCCTGTCATTACCTGATCTGCCCAAATTTGAGCTTCCCTGCCTCTCACAGTGCTGTCAGTAAAGATTTTTGAGTAGTGAGCAAGAATTTTCAGTCTGGACTCACTCCTCTTAATGGGCTCTGCAGCTCCTTTGTTGAAGCACCTCCAGCTGTGCTGATGCACAAGTGAGGAGTGTGGATCCATTATCAGAGAATAACCTTGACTTGCCCACCCTTGGCTCCCACCCAGAGCAGGAGCAGATGCCCCAGCCATGACCAGAGCACAAACAAGGACAGCCCAGCTCCACAAATGGAGCACCACAGAGGTGACAGCAACTTCAGAAGAAGGAATGGAGACTTTTTGCATTAGAATATTACTATTAACACCAACCCAATTTTGTCCTTGCTCACCCTGGTGTAAAATCAGAGCCCTTCGGGTCAGCTGAGGAGTGACCCCACCTTTGCACCTCGGCAGCAAAGGATGAACTCCGGTTCTTTCTTGATTTAGGCTGAAAAAAACTCAGTATTAGGCAGATAACAAATGGACTAATCGGTGTGATGGACAGAGGCACCCTCAGGGCACAATGTATTTTATCACTGAAGCACTGAAAACCTACCCTGGGCCACCAGAGATGTTTTCTCTGTGTCACCCACCCGCCTCCTTCAATGCTGGACATTCCCTCTCTTTCTGGAGTAAATGCCAGGGTGTCATCATTTGTGAGATGATTCTTTTCCTAAAAGAGAAGTAACTCCATGACCAGCCTTTAATCATACCCACCACTGGAGTATTTATTGGCTATTACAGCTATTTCCATCCAGTCTTGCTAAGAGCCATCATCACAGCTCAGGGAGTGCTGGTGCTCAGCACTGTGCATCTGTTTGCTAAAAAACGCCAATTGCTCTCGAGATCTGAGTCAGAATAAAGGAAGAAAAGAATAGGAGGGTGAAAATCGTGCAAAAATGCCTCGACTTCTTCAAGGTCATGGGCAGATGAAGGAGCAGAGCTTAGGCTCTCCTACAAGGTTCTGGACCAGCATCTTTAGACCCCTCCCATCACAAGACTAAGCTAAATTGGGTGCTGAGCCCATGTCACGCAGTACAGATGACACACTCCCAATATAAAACTAATTTCAGCATGCTGCACCATAAGAAAACACCCACATGGAACGAAGTTTAAACTAACATTATTTTTCTTCTTTTTTTGGCAAGAATACATAAGTGGCAAGACCAGATGTTTCATGAATTCATGCATTCTATTGGCTTGTTTGCCTTCCATAAAAGCAAAAAAAGAGAGCAGAAATGTGCAATCAATATTTGGGTTTTTCAGCCCAGAAGTATTGGGCAAGGTGGCTGGCCCAGGCTTTCTCTTTGTTTTTTTTTTTTCCAAAAGCATAATCTAAAACAAAAACAACAAATTCACTTTCCAGGTACAGCCAAAGATTTTCTTCAGACCCTGAAGGGCCCTTGACCATGGGATCAAAGAATGGTTTGAGCTGGGAGGGACTTTAAAAATCACCAAGTTCCAATCCCCTGCCATGGGCAGTGACACCTTTCCCTATTCCCAGGTTGCTCCAAGCCCTGTCCACCCTGGCCTTGGAAACTTCCAGTGATGAGGAGTCCACAGCCTCTTGAAGCAACTTGTGCCAGGGCTTCACCACCCTTAAAGCAAAGAATTTCTTCCCAATATCTAAACTAAGTCCACCCTCCTCCAACGTAAGGCCATTTCTCCTTGACCTATCACAACAAACCCTTGTGAAAAGTCCCTCTGCAGCTTTCCTGGCAGCTGGATAATTGCAGGTCCACCTCCATCTCCACCTGTGCATCCTGGAGATGCAACCCACTGACCTCTGCCCATGGCAGAACCTGAAGGGATCAATCCCTCCAAGACTCCCACTTATTTACAACCTGCTCCACAATCCTAAGGAGCCTGTGGGTTGGGGAGGCCCCCTTGGCTAAATGACCCATGGCTGTAACTTCTGTGTATCTTTCTAATGTTTGTTGAAGAAACATATTAAGCTTTTTATTTCTTAGCTCCCTTCAAGAACAAACAACAGGAAAAAAAAATGTGTTGTGCCTCAGGCAGTCTCTTTTATTACCATATATAGAGTTCATGCAATAAAGTCCATTAATTAAAACATGAATATTTAAAATGGCTTTCAAGAATGGCAGCCTTATCTCACCAGAGGGAAGAAGAAAGAAGAGGGGGGGAGAAAAATAAGGGGGAAAAAAGTGGTAAAACACAAGAAAGGCAGGAGATAGTTCATTTTGCCAGAGGAGCATTCAATTATTTAATTGCTGAATTAATGCTTTGTCCCCAGGTGACACTGGATGTTCATTGGCAGCGGGAGGATCTGGATGGAAATAGGTGGGGAGGGAAGGAGCGGGGGCGAAGGCGAATACTTGGAGTTGTAATTAAAATGTGAGGTAGACAAAGTTGTCATTTCTGTGAGCGCTGCCTTTCGAAGCAAGGACTTCCTCAGTGGAATGGTCCTCGAAAGCAGAACAGCCACAATTCACCACTGCACTGAGGATTGGGCAGGGAGGGGCAGCTCAGCATCACAGCGCCCGCCTTGGACGGGCTTTGCTCCTCAAAAACACATCTGAGGGTCCTGGTGCAACAGGAAACAGCCCCCAGCGTGGAAAATGGAGAGAGGGATGGGAAATATGGGAGCCAGGAGTGTATTTCAAACCCTGCACGAGGCCTGTGCACAGGTACCACACCTGAGCTGGGATGTGGGGAAAGAAGGAGTTGTGGCGCAGCCAAAAGTCTCCAAAACCACAACTCTCCAGTAAAAGCCCCCCGAAACCAGTTTGAAGGCTGCAGGTGTAGATGCTGCAAGATCTCACTTTGATAAGCCACACATCAGGGAGTGGAGAGAGCTTTGAGGAAGAGCTGGTGGTTCCTAGGAGGGGTTCAAACCATCAGTCAAGGACAAACTGGACTTAAAGCAGATCAGAAGCATTGTATGGAGCAGAAGTCTGTGCAGTCTTTGCCTAGGAGGGTGGGGCAGAGGGATGCATGTCCCACATTCTTTTGGGATTTGGGGACAGCTTTGGCTGATTGTGACCTCAGAGCAAATCCTTTCTTTGTCCCCTCAGAACACCAAACCATGCAGGTTGTCCTTTCCCAAGCTCTCAAGCCACTCTGGGGAATCCCTCAGCGTGCTTTGGCTCTGGGGGGGGCAACAGAAACTCTGCTTTCATGGGAAGGATCCCACAAGTACAAACAAAGCCATCTCCTCCTGAAATGCACCACGAGGCACAGATAGGCCTCATGGCACATTTTGGGAGAAGCAGGGAAAGGCTGAAGGATGAGTCAGCCTCACTTCCTGCAGTGAGTTTGCACACTGCGGCTCTCCACGGATGCTCTCCCTTGAGTGGGAAGCAGCATGTCCTGGGTCTGTGTGCCAGGGGTGTTTGGGCTTCCCATGGGGGTCTCAGCACTGGGATTTGTTCATGGGTGGCTGGAAGAGACCTTAAAAATAATTTAGTCCCAACCCCCTGCCATGGGCAGGGACACCTTCCCCTATCCCAGGCTGCTCCAAGCTCCATCCAACCTGGCCTTGGACACTTCCAGGGATGGGGCAGTCACGGAGTCTCTGGAAAACTTGAGCCAGGGCCTTATCACCCTCACAGGGAAAAATTCCTTCTTAATATCCAGTCTAAACCTGCTGTGCTTAAACTTAGGCCTATTCCTCCTTGTCCTATCACTACACATTCTCGCACAAAGTCCCTCTCCAGGTCTCTTGTAGCCCCTTTAGGCACTGGATGGGGCTCTAAGGTCTCCCTGGAGCATTCTCCACTCCAGACTGGACATTCCCAGCTCTCCCAGCCTTGCTGCTCATTCCCCTGTGTGTGCACATCCAGGCACCAGACTCAGCTGTGTGCCCGTGCCTCTGGCTCTCTCTCTCTGGATGAATGGAGATGTGCCCCAGGGCAGCTCGGTGCTTCATCCATTCCTTCCTCCACCACCTTTTCCTTTATTTTATTTTGCTTCTGTGGTATTGAAAGCATTTCTATGAGTGCCCAGTGCCTGCCCTGGCTCACTGAGAGGAAATCTGATCCACAGAGAGAAGATACAAGACTGACACTCCTCCACAAAACCTTTGAAGTCTCCAGACCTATTTATGGCATATCTCCAAGGCCTTCTGCTCATCCAGCCCCTCTCCAGAGAGCAGGACCCACTCCTGCTGGGTGACACAGGTCACCCAGAACATATTGAAAACCCCAGATCTCCTCCTGTTCTGCTCCTGGGATTTTTTTTGCTTGCTTATCATATGTCCCTTTGCCTCCTGCACCCAGCACAGGAGCATCCCCAGCCCCAGGACTGGAAGTGCAACCCCAAAGCCAAAATAAGCCAGTGGAACCATGAGGGAGGGGTCCCAGGACACCTGATAAAATGCTGGCCCAGGTTTTCTTTCCAGGAAGAACCCCAAGGAAAGGACATTTCTGGGTTTATCTGTCTGATTTATGCGCCTTCAACCACTATTTGCGGCCAGTCTCACCCCAAGCATGCTCAAGCTCTGAGGTTTCTGGTGAGTGTAAGCTCAGCCTGCGTGATCCCACTCACCAAAAATGGCTAATACAGCAGTCAACTGGTTTATCTGACCCACCATCCCATCCAGGACAGAAATGTTCCAGATACCTTATGTTATATCCAGAAAAAGCCCCAGGAGGGTGCAGGTAGCAGGACAATCCCAAAGGCATTGCTGGAAAATGAGGATCACGAAGGATTTGGATATGAGCAGCAATGAGAGGAGTTGAGATTATCACAGGAGAGGAATATGGGACTTCACATGGCAGGAAATTTCATCCTTCCCAGTAATCACAGAGCTCTGTTTTTCAGAAGGGACAGTATAGTGCCCAGCTGGGGGCCAATCCAGCAGGCTCAGGACTGGGGATGGTTGGTCATGGTGTTTAAAGGCTTGGAAAAGCTTCAGCTCTTCTCTTCCTCTGCCCTGAAGCAAGAAAAAGATGACAGATTGTGCCAAGACAAAACTCACACCGACCATTCCACCAGCTCCAGTGAAAATGGGCTGGAACATGACACTGCTGAGCTGGGACAGGGACACCAGGGCTGGCAGGAGGAAAGGGATGGCACAGAGGGGAACACTGCAGGCAAATCTGCTGAGCCAGGAAAGACAGCCCTGCCCTGGCAGCGGGTGGGATCCATCGTGGCTCTCCCACAGTTTTCTCCTTGATGATTCCTCAGCTGTGGTGGGTCCATGGAGGCAGCTGGTTGAACGCCCCAAAGAAGCCTCCTGAGCTGCTCTGTGGCCCAAAAGCACAGAAGCAAGAAAAGCAATCTCCTTAATGACTTCTCTAAGGTTACCTGGGGAGTCTCCTGGTCCCTGCATCTCTTCTTCTTCATCAAGTGCTCCCCCAGCAACCCAGCCATCCTCCTGAGCACCTCCTTTGCTGCCTTCTGTCGGCCTTCCTCTTACAAACATCGCTGATCTCAAGTCTCAGCATCACTCGTTGATCTTGGTTGACCCTAAAGAGGATGCTCAGAGGGCTGGAGCACCTCTCCTACGAGAACAGGCTGGGAGAGTTGGGGTTTTCCAGCCTAGAGAAGGGAAAGCTCCAGGGAGATCTGGCACAGCTTGCCCAGAGAACTGGTGGATGCCTCATTCCCTGGAAGTGTCCAAGGCCAGGTTGGATGGAACTCTGAGAAATCTGGTCTAGTGGAAAGTGTCCCTGCCCGTGGCATGGGGTTGGAATGTGATGATGATGTTTAAAGTCCCTTCCAAACCAAACCATTCCGTGATTCTATGAATTCCTGCCAAGCAGGACATTAAAATGAAAAACAAGCAACTAAACCCAGCAAACTAAACAAAGGAGAAAGAAAGGGTATGAAAGGGAGAGGATTTTGTCGACAGAAATTGTCATCAGTCAATTTACTGATAATTCTGTAACTGACCCCCACTAATAGGGTAGAAGACAAGCATTGAATAAACCCAGTTGTGAACAGCAGCCCTGGCACATCTTCCTGAGTGTTTTTCTCCCGGGAATGGCCAACAGCATCTTTCTAAGCACATCCCAAACTGAAATTCTGGTGCAAAAACCTCTCTAATCTGGGTCTGCAGAGATTATTTAGTCCCAGTCCCAGGTTAATGGGCATCAAGAGCAAACTGGTACCACCCAGCACTACTTCCACCAAGCACAACTGCCCAGACAATTGGTGGATGGCCCATCCCTGGAAGTGTTCAAAGCCAGGTTGGATGGGGCTTGGAACAACCTGGGTTGGTGGAAAGTCCCTGTCCATAGCAGAGGGTTGGAACGAGAGACGTTGGAAGTCCTCTCCAACTCAACCCACTCTGTGATTCTGTGATCTCCACGGAACTCTTCAAGGAGATTGGAGTGTCTGGCTACTCCCTCCAACAGGACAATTTTGCCTTTGGATATATTCACATGCACATCACCCCTGGCTTTTGGTCTGGTTGCCTCACAGGGTATTAAAGCCATGAAGCTCAGAGCACACCTGAGCTGCTTCCTCGCCCACCTGAGCTCTGGGCTGGGCACTTATGCAGATCTAACAGCCAACCTGAACCTGTCCTGATCATGCCCATGGAACATGCCCTGAAGTGCCTTTCTTCTAAACCTCTGCTTCTAGAGTTGGTAGGCATGGGATTCTGTTGACGGTCTTGGTCACAAGTTTAGTCAAGTTATGGGAAGGTGATACCAAAACTAACCCTCAATTTCAATCCAGCAGGCACTTGGGATACAGAGCTGCATATGAAGCGCACACAGATCACGGAATAAAGCTTTCCATGTGGATGGGTTTAGTCTGGGAGAACAGATTAAACAGGGAAATGTGGTGGAATCACCATTCCCCTTGTCCTGTCCCAGCCTCCAGCAGATCCTGAGGCAGAATTTCCGTGTAAGTCCTTTTCTGACCAGTCTCGGGGTCTCAGCAAAAGCTGAGGGGCCAAACCCCTGCATTTTGGTCCTTCAGAGTCAGATTTAGGAGACGAACCAGACAAAGAGTGACAGCACCCCTGTTCCCAGCTGTTTCTCCTGTTTTTAGTGCCATACTCTGAATTTCATCATCTTCCTCTGGTTTGGACGCTTTCAACACAAATATACCCAAACTCCTGACCCAAAACTAAACAAGCCTGGAAGTGCCAGCTTCCAAATCCCCAAATCCAAACTGGCAGAGACCAGGGCATCCCACTCTTCATCCAAGACTTCGAAAAAAGCCAGGGGCTTGCACCAGCAATTGCATTCCTGCCTCAGGGCACAGGGAAAGATCAGACTCCTCAAAATGCCCTAGAAACAGCGGGGCAAAGCAGCCACCCTGCCAGGACAGCCCAATTTCTTCAGGAAGCTGGAGCTGCAGCTTTCACAGCCTCCAGGTCCCTTCTTTACAGCTTCTAAACACCGGGCAGATCCCAAGCCAGTAACTGTTTGTTTAATGACACGGACCACTCAAGACCTATTGAGAGCATTCAGCTTAATGAGGTGTGTGGCAATTATCTCTCTATTGAAACTCGAGCCAGGGAACACAAAGAAATATATTTAAACTCAACAGATCTGCAATTCTGATGTGCTAAAGGACGTCCTTTCCCAGCCTGGCTGTCTCGCCGTGCTGAAGGATAAAATATGGGATTTCAGTATCAGATTGTTGTCTGCAAGGAGAGAGCGTGCCAAAAGGGAATTCAGCGGCTGGAGGTGACATTGGCAGAGCCACCCCAGAGACACACAGTTGCTGAGTCCTCCCCGGGATGCTTGCTGAGAATCCCAAACCAGGTTTCTAACCTGTTTATCCCAAGCTTGCTCCAATACTGCCCTGGGGAATGGGGGATTTGCAGGAGATAAAATCAACACCTGTAAGACGTTGTCAAAATTTCACTGATTGTAAGAATGGGAAGATACGGGAAAAGATTAGTTACAGAGGTGTTGGTGAGACTCTGGAAGTGTCACAGAACCCGCAGGAAAAACAGAAACTCTCCAACATTTTTAGTGTTAGAGAATCAAGGCATTACTTTATTCTGGCCAGGATGTTATTCTGGCCAGGATGTGCAACAGAAATCATTTCATCCACACATTGCCCAGGTTGGGCAGAGAAAACCATTCCATCACACATGATCTTTACTAGATTTTTCACATATTTTATACAGTCAAAACTCAGAGAAATTCATTGGTTCAATGTTCATTGGTCCCAAGTAGGGCAGTTCTTAGTATTTGGGTTCAAGGGAGTTCAGGCACCACACAAGTGAATCAAACACCTAAAAATCTTCGTGGACCCAGCTCTTCTCATAAAAAAAAGTTTTCAATTTTTCAGCCTGCTCACATCACCTAAATACATCAGATATTCAAGGTGGGTGTTAAAAAGCGCCAAATATTTAGAATAGGTGGTGAAAATAAACAGGAATTCCTCTGTGCACTCTCCCTTTGAGGTGTCAGCACCATGATCGTCATTTTCTGCAGTTATAGATGGAAAACTACTCTGGAGAGGTGATGATTTTGACTTTGGTATCAGCGTTTCCCTGCACCTTCATTTCACCTTGTACACCCATAGAAAACATTTTGCGGTGACTGCTATGGAACCTGAGTACGAGAGGATGTTAAAAAATCGAAAACTTAAAAAAATAAAAAAAAAAAACGAGAGCGAGAG
This sequence comes from Nicator chloris, assembly GCA_013400495.1. NCBI lineage: Eukaryota > Metazoa > Chordata > Aves > Passeriformes > Pycnonotidae > Nicator > Nicator chloris. The sequence goes on from WAAE01000658.1 coordinate 103,797, forward strand.
AGAGACAAAAGGGAAACTGAAAAGCTGAGCCTTTCACCAGGCTGCCACTCATTAAATTACCCGTAAAAGTCCCCGTCGCAATAATGGGAGTAGTTGCCTGTGAAACTCCCTGGGCAACCGGATGTAAATTCCACCTTTACTCTCCCTGCGACAACGAGAGCGCATTGAGCCGGTAATTGCTGATGTTTCTGCATTGTGATCATGTCCACAAGCTGTTGGGTTCACAGTGGAACTGATCGCTTTACTTTGCTCGTTTTTCTCCACCTCATCTCTGTACAGACACAGGCAGGGATGGATTTAGTGCTGAAAGCAGCCGGGACAGGGGGAATTTCTGCCCTGTCACCTCACAGAGGTGCTGTGTGGTCATGCTTAATTCTGCCCGGGATCCCGTGATGCACCAGGGACGTTAGGAAGGATTTGTTGGCTGAAAGTGTGGTCAAAAATCAGAACAGGATTTTTAGAGAGGTGATGGATGTCCCATCCCTGCCAGAGCTTAAGAAGTATTTGGACAAAGCCTTTAATTAAACTTCTGGTCAGGCAGTGGGACTAAATAATTGCAGGTCTTTTCCAATTGAAACATATTCTATTCTATTCTATTCTATTCTATTCTATTCTATTCTATTCTATTCTATTCTATTCTATTCTATTCCATTCCATTCCCTTCCATTCCATTCCATTCCATGTGCAAAGTCTTTGATGATCCCAGAGAACAGTGGGGGAGGCAGGGCTCGTACAGGCCACAGAGATCTGAGTGTTTAAACTGAGCCAGAACCCCCCTTTCCAGCCTCCAGGGAGGAGTTCCCCACATTTGCCTCGTCCATAAAATGGGACCACAGGCAAGAGGAACATTCCCAGCAGGAGCTGCCCATATGGGTCCAGTGGGGATTCACTGCAGGTGACAAGGTGACCTCTTGGCCACGTGCCAGCCTCTAATCAACCTTCTGCTCGAGCTGGGAAGGGGTATCTGGTCTTACTGTCAGCTGCTGAGATTTGGACTTAAGCTGGGGGGACATCAGGTAAAATCCCCAATGATTTCAGCGGTTTACAGAGGAAAATTTGACACACGAGGAGAAATCAGCCCTTCCTTGCCCTGTGTTTTGCTGTCCATCTCTCACCACATCCAGCCTCTGCTCTCAGGGATGCCCAGATCAGACAACAGAGACCCAGGTGGAGAAGTGAGGAGCTGGAATGCAGCACACCTTCCTGAGAGGCAATGAAAATGCACTCACCCAAACCCCTTTGTCATTTGGTTGACAAATCCAACAACGAGGCAAAACCAAAGCCAAACACCTTTGTCTGCAAGCTCAGCTGGAGCCTGGGGGGATTCTTGCTGGGGGAACAGAGCGTGTGTCATAAGGAGCTGAGGATGTCAAGGGGAGGTTTGAGATCTGCTCCTGGGCAATCACTCACAGCTCTTTATCAATCCCTGCAGCTTTCATGGCCACTAAAGCTCATCTCAAACATAGGAAATTACTTATTAAGTTATTCCTGCCCTGCGTGAGATTAGAGATTCGAGGGGAGGGGAGCTGTGCCACCCAAGATGAATCCTGCAGCAGGGAGGGTGGAAGTTGATTAATTTCTGTGCCTCTGGTTCCTCTTCCACATCATGGACCCCATTCAGGAGCCACTCAGCCACAAATCCAGGCAGAAGCTCAGCCCTGCTGAGGAGACCAAAGCAAGTTTTGACCAAAGAACGTGCCAAGCATGAAGCAAAACTTCCCAACAACAAGAGAGGTTTGGAGGGTGTGTCCTGCAGTGAGAGATTTATGGAGTCCAGCCTACTTAATGCAGCAGAGGCTGAGATGGAACTTTTTCATGGACCTCTCCAAACCGAGATCAGACACTCTGAGACACTTAATCAAGGTGACAGAGGTGGACAAGCACCTAAAAGTGGAAGATGAAACACCACTAACAAAACAGAAGTGGTGAGCATGTGTGAGGAAGGGGGATTTGACTTTGTTCAGAACAACAGGGACAGCAAAAGAATGGATCAATTCAGCAGGAAAGGCAGGAAAATCCCCAGCACTTCAGTCTAGCATTACTGTGTTTCAGTTATCCATTCATTATAAAAACCCCTCCAGCCCTGGAGCCACCTGATTTATCAAGAAGCAAATAATACATTTTGGAGACACTTTTAGCCTTGCTTTGCACTCAGCATCCTGGATCCCTCCAAGGTGGGGACACGAAGAGCAGAAGGACCAGAGAATGATGTTTATCTCTTTGGGCCACCAAAATGTGACAGCACTGCAATGGTCTTCCAGGAACAGCTCACACTGAGACAAGACTAATTAGACATTCATTAAGTGGCTAACTCAGCACAGCACTTAAGCACACATTTAACCTTCTCTCATTACAGGGTCACATCATCATCCCTGTTAAAGCTCCAGCTCTGATTGCAGAAGTCAGCTCACATGTGGGAGGGCCACCAGCATTTTCAGACTCTGAAGAACCAATGCCCAGCATTTCAGGAAGTTTTCCTTCTTCAGTCTCCCGCACTTGCATCCCACACATTCCAGGAATGCCAACTTACATCCCAAAAAAGTGAGTTTACATCTAAACATCAGGACCTACAAACAAACCTCTGCCTTCTTCCCACGTTTCCTGAGTCAGCCAAGGGAGATCTTATAATGGTCAAAAAGAGTTCCCATGTTGAATTGTATTCTGGAAAACACTCCCAGTTCAAGTCTTCCCAGAGTAGCAGCTGGAGGCAGCTGCCCAAGATTTCAAAGCCTGTCTTGCTGATCACCAGGACAAGCTCCCTGTGCAGCAAGACCAAAATATCTGAGGGATAACCCAAGGCATTCTTCTGCAACCCACCACTGCCAGCTGTACCCTCTGCAATGTCTGTGTGGGACAGGGAGTGCAAAGAGAGTCCCACTAAACCTGGGAAGCAAATTCGGAGCTGTTTCTCCTTCCTCCAGACACTGAAGAACAGATGCTCTCCATAAGACAGGGTCACTTTGGCAGAGTTTCTTTGTGAAGTCCCTCAATACATGATCATAAACTTCCCTGTGTACCTGAGCCAGGTATAAAATCACTGGCCATGAGTGAAAACAGGTTGTCAGTTATGTCTTCTTGAGAGTCCCTGTGGTTCTGGAGCAACAGGATCCTCTTGGAGTGAAGCTTTTCACAGGAATCTCACCCACAGACTGTGAGCCAAAGCACATCTCATTGCAGATTTGCACCAATCCATTTGCTTTGGACATATCCAAGGAATGAAAAGGCACATTAGGGAAAGCCAGGTTTCCTATTTCAGCATGGTATCTGGGTATCTGGCAATTCATGGGATGGTTTGAGTTGGAAGGGACCTCAAAGATCGTCTCATTCCAACCCCCTGCCATGGGCAGGGAGCCTTCCACATTCCTTCTTGTGCCTTTAAAGTCATCAGAGTGGATTAGTACAACTCACACATCTCCACTTGTTCCAAGATGAAAGTGTTAAGATAGGCCCAGAAACAACAAATGACTCAGAAAGCAGCAGGGAGGGAAAAATAGCAATGATAATAAAAACCAAAAAAAAAAAGCTTGTTGGGGAAAAAAAATGCTACAAATACAATCAGAACAGCAATGATTGCAATAACCAGCATCAGCACTTGGAAATCAGGAACCCTATCAAAATATTCCACCCACAAAATGCTGTTGAGGGACTGCTGACTCCCTGTCCAAATTGGATCTCGCCTCCATCTTCCTGATCAAGCCTTTGCATAAATCAAAACAGACACAGTGACAGACAGAGCAGCACATGGAGAGCCCGGGCACCCTGCAAGCATCGTTTCTGTGTGGATGGCATCCCACCAGCCAAGACAATAATTCCCTGTCTTCAATATGGAGCAGATGTGAGCAGCCAGCAGAAAAATTATCTCCACTCTACAAATATTTGACACCCAAGAAGGATTTTGATTCAGCCACCCTTGAGCCTCTTTCATATTTACTTTGTGGGAACATTCAGGCACTCGAGCTGGACTAGGAGAGATCCCTACAAAAGCCAATATTAAGCTTGAATGCTTCAGGATTTGCTGAAAATCTTATTTCAAATTTCACCTTTGGTTGCAGTGAGAAAGGTCACACTGCTTGGGTGGAATGCATAAATCACCCAATCAGCAAATTCCAGGCATGGCACATGACTGAACTCCTAGGAGGCTCCTCAGGAGCTGTTCACACAGGAGAAAAGGGCATTGCAAGAAAAAACAAAACAAAACAAACAAACAAAAAACCAAAAGCAAAAAAACCCACAAAAAAAAAATCCCACCAAACTCAACCCAAATCTGGAGAGTCTTGTGCTCATAGCCCAGGAGGGAGGCACGACTGAAGAACTAATTTGCAGGATTTATGGCTCGGCTGTGCCTTCATGTATTGATTCACAGATCAGTGAGAAACAAAATCTCCCCCAAAATACACTGACGAAAGCACGGTACCTGATCATATCCTAATCTCTCAGCTAATGCCAGGCTGCAGTCTGCAGGAAAATCACTCTGCACAGCCTGAATCTGTGCCTGGTCACCTCCTCCTCCCTTCTGCAAAAGCAAATCTGGCCTCTTCCCCTCAATCCTGAGAAATCCCACCTTCAATGGGGTGAAAAAGTCAGGCAGGATCCCCAAATTCCTGACACAGACAGATGCCAGCTTTCTGCTGGTGGCAGGGGACATTTCAGTCCAGCACCTGAAGAAGATGAGACCTTGGGGTGAGGGTCAGGCGAGGGTCTGAGACTCACTGAACTTCAGGCTCCATTCCCTGCCACCTGGATTCCTATTTAGCATCACACCTCTGCTTTACGTAACCTGCATGCTGCGGTGGGAGCTGAGAATAAACACCCCGGAGCAGACGTGACACAGGTAGTGAGAAAAAGGCTTCACTTTCAGACCCTCACGAGTCCCTTCTGCTTTGCAGGGCCACGTCCACTCCACTTCCCTCTCCAGAACAAAATCAGACTTCAATCCCACCTTGACTCACAGCCCTTTTTGTCATGCTTCTCCCACCTCCCCTGTCCCTTTCCAGCCCACACCATACTCAAGACCACAATCAAAACCCAGTGAAATATCTGAGGAATGAGCCCTAGCAAAGGCACCAAGCAACCCCATGGAAAGCAGCGTGGTGAGTTTTCTTTCGGAAAGACTCCAGGAGGAAAACGAAGCTGAGAACAAAACGAGAGTGCCTTCTGTTGCCATCCCCTTGAACCACACCCAAGAATTAAGTTTTCCCTAGGAATTAGAAGCGGTTGATAGGGCTGCTGAGAGCAGCCTGCCTCGGGAGGCAGCTTGGATCCTGCTTTTTCTAGGACTTCTGTAATTACGTTGGAAAAACTGCTCACCCTCAGATAAGGAACTCCCTCTCAGCAGCTCGGAGGCTGCAGGAGTAAAACACGCAATGAATAAGCCCCGAGAATGAATTCAACAACTTGGGGAATATTTAGGGGCAGCTGATTTGCAATTCCAGTCGCAGGCTCATGAAGAGCCTCGTGGGTTACCTGACCTGCCTGTCGATTGGGAAATGAGGTTTTTCATGCCAGGCATCCACAGACACGGACACAGAGGTGACAGGGACAGTGCGAAACCCGTGAGAGGAGAGCCCAACCAGCCCTCCATCCCCAACACCACCCCCCATCCCCCCGGACCACCCTCCACTCACCCAGGAACTCCGCTCCGTTGCTGTCCTTGGGGCTGCTCACGCAGTTCTCCAGGTAAATTCCATCCTTGTAGCAATCCTCCTTCTTCCTGGTGAAGCCCAGGATCTCGCTGGCCTGATCCAGGACCTCCCCTCCCGAGCAGGAGCACGGGGTCTGCATGATGCCACACGGGTGGGAGCTGCTGCTGATGGCCAGGCAGGCGTCCAGCCACTTGCAGAGCATCTGGCAGGCGGCTTTGCTGGGGTTCCTGTTGCCCACCACCAGATACTCCACCGAGAAGTCCCTCTCCTGAGCCTTGGTGGGCTTCCACCGCATGGGCCAGGTGTCCACGCCCGGCGGGGCCGTCTGCTTCATCTGCAGGAACTGCTTGTTGGACTGGAGGAAGGCGAAGCGGGTGGAGCCGTCGCAGAGCTTCAACACATCGTCGAAGCTCTCCATGCCCAGGTAGGTGCGGGTGGACTCCAGGAAGGAGTCGAACTGGTAGGTGCGGATGTGCTGGTGGTCACATACGCCGGAGGGCTTGAGGATCTTCATGTACAAAGTGTACCTGCGAGGGTCGGGGTTCTGGATAATCCAAGAGCAGAGGGAGGAGTTCAACGGGAAGACGGCGAAGGAGGAGAAATACCCAAAGAATTTCCCTTGGACCAAAGTGGTGCAGGGAGTTTGTGCCAGGTCCAGAGCCACCACGGTCCACACAAAGTAGAGTGGCGATACCAAAAGCAGGTTCAGGGCGGATCCAATGCTCCTCATCCTAGGTCTCTGGTCCTCTGGAACTCAAAGTAAATGTCAAGCAGGTGCCAGATCCTGGACATAACAGGGACCAGCTTAGAGGAAAAGCAGAGTTTAAGAGGCTCTGGATCCGAAATCAAGCCGATCCTCCCATGTCTGGATTTGAGCTCCCTCCTGTGGCCATAAACACCTGGAAAAAAACAGGGAAGGGAAGGAGGAGGGGAGAGAAAGAGAAGAGATTTGGGATTTGGCGGTTTTGGCGGTACTTTGTTGTTGTTGTTTTTATTAACCCTTCACGCGGCTGAGAACCCACACAGCAGCCCCAGTCCCAGCACTGCTCGCGGGGGAAAGATGCAGCCCCCCATCACCAAGCCAGGCTTGGTTTGGGGGTGTCCCCACCCCCAGGAGGGGCCCCGCTGTGATCTCACCCTAGGGTGAACATAGCTGTGACCTGCTTTCCCACCCAGTGCCCCCTGCCCATGCAGATCCCTCTGCTGAGCCGAGCAGAGCCTGTGAATTTGAGCCATCTCCCCAAAGAAAACAGGATTGGTATCCGGGTTAGGGAGTCTCCAGCTCTCTCCATCCCAAGGGAGCCAGGATGCTGGTTCAACACAGACTTCAGGCTGCACCTGGGGAGGGTGGGCTGGAGGTCAGCATGGCCAGCTGGGCTCTGTCTCCTCTCCTTTCTGCCAGCACTTTTTTTTTAGCCTCATAATGTCGCTCCTTTTCTCTCTCCCTTCCACCAAAACAGTGCAGGGAAGGGAGCTGTTGCTCAGGAACGCAGCTCTGGTGCGACCCTGAGGCCAGGCAGGATAATGGATGGAGCTGTACACCCCGTACAGGAGCAAAAAAGGACAACAGAGACAGATTTTATGTCTTCCCACATCAGGCTCCCACCTCTCCTTTCACCCCTGAGTGCAGGGCACCCCAAAGCCTGTGGTGCTGTAGCCAGGCTTAGAACATCTGCAGGGAGTGAGAGCCCTCTGTGCCAGTCCCAGCACCTCCTTCAGCCCCCCAAACCCTTCATCCGAAGTAGAATCCACCCTGCAGTGCCCTAAGGATGCATTCCCTGCAACCTTCTGTGGCACAGATTCCTCCTTCAGCCCAGCTGCCCAGAGCCCTGCAAAGAGGCTCCTCTGCACTCGTGTAAATCTCCCTCTTTCTTACCCCAACAAAAGACTCTCCTATGGTCCCTTCCCTCCATCTCCTCTCTTTCCAGGAGAGAAGAGGAAATAAGATCGTGGCAGGACTTTCCTTATCTGGACACTTTGGGGTGGGGCTCTGTTAACAGCTGCAGGACCCTCAGAATGTGGGGCAGGACTTCACTGCTGATCACACAGCCGTGGTGCCTTTTCCCTCCCACCTTTCCAGCTTTTTCCCTTCTTCCCCTCTCAGCTCACCCCAGGTAGAGAAAATCAGGCGTTTCCCCTCGGGTGAGGCTCACCCCGACCCTGCAGCACTTGCTGCCTCCAAAACAGATCTGCTGCCCCACTTCCAAGGGACAAAGGGGAACCTGGAAGGAAGATTTTCCCCTATCAAGTCGGACAACTGCCACCATTTCAGGGGACTTCGCAGTTCATCGTGAAAAGCGAGTGCTCAGGGGCCCTGCATTGAAATGCAAACAGCCCAGTTCCGAGGGGGCAAACCTCCAAATAATCCAGATCATCTGGGATGTGTTTCCCACAATCAGCGTGGCACTGCCAGGAAGGAATTAGGATGGAGAGGGGCATCTGCATCCAGGGAGGAGGGAAAAACTCGTTTTCATTGCACCCACTGATCCAGCTCCAGCCCCACGGTGTCCCCACTGCTGTCCCCAGTGCTGCCATCTCCCACCCCATGCCAGGCTCTGCCTTCCAGACTGCAAACAGAGGGAGCTTCCACCACAACCGTGCAAATTCCCAGCAAAGCCACAGTTCAGGCATCTAAACCCAGACCCAGGAGAGACTGAAAAACAAGAGATGAGAAGCCCACAGACCATCCTGTGAATCTGGGAAGAGATGAGAAGCTAAATGCACCTCCACATTCACTCAGTTTCTCTCCCTGCTCTATTTCAAAGACTTTTCTCCGCATCTCCCTTCTGCCAAAAACCTTTTCTTTTGGGCAGGGAAGGGTTAGGGAACTTGAAAGTCAGACCTGCTATTTGCAAACTGTGCTTCATCCCGGCTTCAAATCGCTCCAGCCCCTGCCACCAGATTCCTGAATGTGTGTTAGACCTGACACTAATCAGCATGGAGTCCAAATGCATTTGGACTTAAATTTTTTACAAGTCAGATCCTCAGTCCTGGCTGGTTTGCAGTCTATGAAGCTCGACAGTGCAAATCTCCCCTTGCCAGGCTCCTGCCTGCCTCTGGGGCCACAATTCAGGAGTGAAAAGGGGATGAAAACCCTGTTTTGCTCACAAAGAAAAGAACAAGCATCTACCAAACATCTCATCAATTGAATTTCTTGATTAGCAGGAGAAGTTGCCTAAATAGGACTGTGAATGTTTTAAATATCGGATTTGGGAGCTGAAAGGCTCTTGCTTTATCTGAGACTCTGAAAGGGGCCACTGGGTGTCTTAGGGCAGTGCTGGAAAAGCTCATTCTGTTTGCAAAGCCAAAGTCTACCAGACCTTCACCCTGGTGAGCCAGCCAGGGATCACAGAATTATGGAATATATTGAAGGGATCCACAAGGATCACAGAATCACAGAGTGGGTTGGGCTGGAAGGGACCTTAAAAATCATTTTGTCCAACTCTCTCTCGTGGCCAGGGACATCTTCCACTACCCCAGGTTGCTCCAAGCCCTGTCTAACCTGGCTTTGAACACTTCCATGGATGGGGAATCCAGAATCTCTCTGGGCCTCACCACCCTCTGAGTAAAGAATTTCTTCCCAGTATCCAATCTCAACCGGCTCTCTGTCAGTGGGAAGCCAAAACCCCTTGTCCTGTCACTCCATGCTCTTGTAAATAGTATTTCCATCTTTCTTGTCATCTTAACTTCTGGTCCAGACCAGAAACCTGCCTTTCCTGGTTGGAAGCAGGAGCCAGCAGTGCCTCCATAGCAACCAGATGATGAGGAGACAGGGTTTGTTTTGAAATCCAGTCCCTAATGGTGACTTCAGTGCCTGGGATTCAGCCCAGGCCTCCTGCTCTCCACAAACTCAATTTTTCTCACGCTGACCACAGACCTGCTTCTGTCTGAGGATGTGGTGAGCACAAAACAAATTCCCCCTCACTGCCCCTGTCTGGGAAAAGCACCGTAAAAGCCAACAAGCTTTAACCAGACCTGTTACGGTTGTTAGGTCGCACAATTGATTTCCCCTCAGTGCGGTCCCATCTGGAAGGTTTCACCATAAGGAGCATAAACATATTCTTTTTTCTCCTTCAACTAATCCCTGCTGAAGGGAGAATCTTTACTCAGAGCAGGAATGGATGGGCAAAGCCCCCTCCAGACCTGGATCTTTGGCTCAACAGGTGTTGGACCTGGCAGGGAGGGAAGATGCAACAGGCACCTGAGTGGCTGATGCATGGCAGCAGAGATCCATCTCCTACATTTCCATCCCCAAAAAACCCCAGGGGGGACATATAACCACAGGCTACAGCTTGCAGCTGGGGAAGTGATATTAAATGAGTGAAAAAACAGATTATTGCAGTGTTGGAGGTCATGTTTCTGTGGCATACAGTCAAATTTACCCACATTCCCTTGGTTTTTGCCACTGTCAGTGTCTGGGTAGCCTGGCTGTTTCTGGAATTTTGAGTGTTGGAAGAACATCCCTGCCTGGTCCCATCCTTTGGCTCCAACTTGGAGCACACAAAACCTCCCCTAACCTTTCCTTCCATCCCTGCCTGGGAGATGGGTGTGGCAGAGCAAAGCCTGGGGACAGCCAGTGACCTTGGAGCACCTTGGGCTGTCCTTTGCCTGCATTTCTCAAACCAAAATATTGTTGCCTTTGTGTGTGTGTGTGTCCCTGGCAAAAATGGTTTTTCATCCCAAGAAACCCATAGAAAGAGGCTGAAAAGTTTGGTCTGAATGGTTCTTCTGCCTTGTGCAGGTGTCAGGGGTGACAAAGAAGGGGATTATGAAACCACCAGCGAGGTTCCTGCACCCTCACACAACTGGGCACAGCCCTGGTAACTTTTTCTACCTCCTTGCTGAGCATTTGCCATCCCATTCTGGCATCCACTGGATCAGAAATCCACTGAGACAGAACCTCACAGCTCAAATAAAAACCAGGCAAGGACTAAATCACAGGTTACCCTTGGGCTGCCCAGGGGGTTTAGGCATCCACTTTGCACTGGTCCCAGCAAATTTTAGAGCCTGCAAGCCATAGAATCATCAATTCATTAAGGCTGGAAGAGATCTCCAAGGTCACCAAGTCCAAGCTTTGACCACACACCACCATGGTGGCCCTTGTATTCCTGCAGGAATGCTCCACGTCTGAGGCTGGATTTTGCCACCAGCCTCGTGTTCCTACTTGATTCCTGCACAAATTCTGCACACCCACAGCCGTCCTGGGGAGTCAGGCAGTGTGGGATGTGTGAGCAGGGATCAGGGCATCCCTGATTTTACCCACAGCAGCCTTCACCCTCTGCCTGAATAGCCCCACCAGCCGATTCACCCCATCCCACCAAGACGGGCACCTCCAAACTGGCGTGTCCAGTTCTGCAGCTGTGCCCAGCACAGAGATTTCAGCTCTGCCTGGGCAGCAGGAGCCTGCAGGATGCTGGCAGTGCTGCCGTGTCCTGCTTTCCAAAGTCCCTGCATGGCACAGTCCTCCCACAGGGGAAGGGTGACATCCCTGGTGGAGCATCCTCCACCTTCCCTGCCTGTGCTGGTTACGCTTGTGGAGCAGCAGCCGGGCTGTGGCCAATGGAGGGCACTCTTAGACATGCACACAAACCCACAGGCACACAAACACTCCATGGGAAGGGGGAAAAAAAAAAAAAAAGTGGGGGGGAAATCAAGATGACTGCAGACAGGACATCCTTCCCCACTGCTGCCTGTAGGACCATCCCCAACATCCTCTCCCTGATCTGCTCCCGCTGCTTCAGCAGTTCCAGCTCCCCTTTCTCTGGCCATTGGCTCCAGATGTGCCACTGTCCAAGATTTACTTCCCTCTGCTTTTCCTTCTCCTGACCTTGGTGCACGGCTGACATCCCAGCAGGGTGGAAACCACTCTCATCAAGCTAATCCTCCTTTCCTGGGGCTTGCCGTTTCCCTGTAAGAAGGTCCCCAGATATCACACTAAACATCCCTTTTGCCCGAGGCAGAAAAGCGCCTGGTCCTGAAAAGCTTGTCCCTTGCCACTCCGAGAAAACACAGGAATTTGTTCTGTCCTTATTCACAAGGAACTGTTAGCAGAGAGAAAAAAAAAAAATAAAGGAAAAAAAATAAAAAAAGCTGCAACAGCTTGGAAATGTTGGTGGTTTTTTTGCGAGGGAGCAAAGCAGAGTGGAAATGGCTGGAAAAACACGGTGACATCTGTGAGCTGACAGCACAGACAGGAGTCAGGAAGGGCTCAGACCTGAGTGTTGTTTGGCTGCAGTGGCTCTGCTGGGCTGCAGGGAGAGGAGTTAACCCTGGAAGGCACCCAGGGAGCTTGGACAGGTTCTGGAGCACCACTTCTTCCATAAAATCAGTGCTCAAGAGCCAGGTTTTTCCTTAGTATTGTTTTTTATGGTCCATTTTCCATCCCTGGAAGTGTTCAAGGCCAGGTCAGAGGGCTTTGAGCCAGGGAAAGGTGTCCCTGCCCATGGCAGAGGGGGTGGAACTAGATGATATTTAAGGTCTCTTCCAACCCAAACAACTCCATGATTTTCAAACCACAGATTTCTGCATGGCCCCCCTCCTGGAATATTTGCTCCATCACTGCAGAGACTGATGTGTTACCCCCTGCCTCTCTCTGAGTCTCCTGAGTGCAGAGAAAGCCAAAATCTCACCTGCCTGCTGTGTTAATAAATTCTGTGTATACACACACCAGCATCCTTCATCCCAAATTCCTCCCAGCTCCAAGCAGGAAAGGCACCTGCCTTAGGGGTAGACCCCATCAGATATGGAACAGCCTGCAGAACAGCATTAACAGAGTGGGAAATGTTTGATTCTGATGGAAATTGGCTTGTGGGTCAGGATCCTATTTTAACTTTCAAAGGCTGGAAGAGGGGATTTGGGGAAAGGGAAGGCTGGGAAATGGGAAATGTTTAGAAATGGATCATCCTGGGGTTCCCTGAGGGGCTTTCAACCATGAGGAAACTCCAGAGCCCCTGAGCTTTGGTTGAACCCTCCCATCTGTGATCTCCTTCAGCACTGGCCAGATGGGGAGACACAGTCAGGGGGAGCCAGAGGCCAGATTTGAATCCTGGCTCCAGGATTTGTGCACTCTGTCAGTGAAGCATCTCTGCCAGTTCTTTCCCACCTGAAAAGATGGATGTGAGAAGCATCCTCTGCTTTCCTTTAGAGCCCCATGATCTGAAAAATTCCAGCAGAGTGCTGGAGATGATGATTCATTTCCAACCAACCAGGATTTCATCCCAAAAGGAGATTAATTTAAAGACTAAGGTGTCTGTTCCAGATCATGTTAACTATAGATGGGCTCATAACTAAAGCTCTCAGGGTTTGGAAGGTCAGGCTCAGTTCCTGGCTCTGGATGGGTTTTTTTTGTTTGTTTGTTTGGGTTTTTTTTGGTGAATGGGGTCAGGGGACAGCTGAGCATAAAGAGTGGACATCAAAATCTAGGATCCAGTCAAAATTCTGGGAAATCCTGGCCAACAAGGGTGGCCAGCTGTGCTCCATTTGCCCCAGATGTGGCTGCATGAGGAAAGGGGGCTCAGGGCTCTGTTGGCTCCCACACAGCCTCACCCAGGTGTTGTCTGTGCTCGTGGTGTCTTTTAAACATCACCTCATCCCAACCCACATCTTTCTTTGTCCTCAACTTTTTTTTACATAGGTGCAGGTTTTTTTGGTGTTGCCTGTTGGAAGCCCTGGCAGGACTTGGAGTTTCTCAAGGATTTAATAGGGATGGATTTGGTGTCTTTGCACAGCAAAGTCAAGGAGCACGTGGGGGTTCTTAGCAGAAGGTTGTTGATGGAGGTCACATCTCACCCTGCCTCAGTTTACCTCAGTTTAAGGGAAGCAGACTGAAATCCCAGTTAAGAGTGGGATTCCAGCAAGCCTGTGAGTTCCCAGGCGTTTCCTCACTCCCAGGGGAATACACAATCCCTCTCATCCTGGTAAGATCAGCCTTTCCTCCATGCCAGCATCACCCACACTGCCTGGCCTAACTCCCACCCATCCCCATCAGTGGCACTGAGAAATACCATGGATTCTACACCAGAAAATCCTAGAAAAATCCCATTTTTGCCATTCCCTTATTCCTGCCTGCCAGTGCTGACAGCCATCCCTTTGGGGTCTTTTTTCCCCACGTTACCACCCTGCTCCTGAGTGTGAGGGTTACACAAGGGGGCCTCTGAGGGCAAGGTCACCCTAATGAGTGAACAGGAACGCTCCCATCACTGCTCATTTGAGCTGGGAACGGGGATGGGATTGATTGGGAATTCAGCTGGAGGTTAAAAGCACTGGTATTAGCTGGGGAGCTAAGTGGGAACCCCCTGGGGATAGGGGGTATTTAGGGAGGGGCTGTGTGTGCATGGAAAGGCTCAGGCTTGCACAGGGACCTGTGCAGAGGGATGTTTGGCAAAGTTGAAACTGGGCTTTGGGATTCATGGCGTGCATGTCCTGACACTGCTCACTTCTGCATCCCACATAAATCACATCCTCGGGCTCCTTTTCTGGCCCCTGAGGACAAGAGCCTTGTCACAGCTCCTGTTCCTGTGGCTATACCGCCTATTCCCAAAGCAGAACAGCCTTCCACAGGGTTAAATGCTCTCTCCTGAGCTCTGCCCTGGCATGGTCTGGGGTGGGGATTATTGGCTGGGGCAAAAACCTCACCAGGGAGTCTCCTGAGATCTGCAGGCAGTGATGTTCCAGTGTTTCAGGCCAAAATTCAGGAAGAAATGCTTCCCTGGGAGAGTGGTGAGGCCCTGGCACAGTTGTCCCAGAGAAGCTGTGGCTGCCCCATCCCTAGAAGTGCCCAAGGCCAGGATGGACAGGGCTTGGAGCAGCCTGGGATAGTGGAAGGTGTCCCTGCCCATGGCAGAGGGGTGGAACTGAATGATCTTTATGGTGTCTTCCAACCCAAACTTTTCCTGCCCCATAGTACCTCAAAGCTGGGCAGCCCAAGGGAAACTGAAGGAGACAAAGACCCAAAAAGCTGATTTTGCAACCAGCTTGGGGCTGGGATCTGCACAAGCTCAAGTCCTAGCGCTTGTCCCAGCACGAGGAAAGGAAATTTCCACTTTGCTGCTCTCCAGCTCGTATCTGGCTGGGGATGATCAGCAGCAGGAGATGCCCAGAGGCCTCTGACCAGCCCCAGTGCATGGAAAATTTAATGTGGACTCTTATTCTGGTTCCTTCCATGGCTTTTAATTAACTGTGCCTCAGTTTCCCCCCACCAGACAAACAACATTTACACTCCCCCAGTGGTGGGGATAAATTTCCTCGGCAGCAGCTGGGAAAAGATGGAAAGACTGCATCAGAGTCCAATTTTACATCAACCCTGAAGGTGCACCATGCTGTTTTTGAATGCTGCTGTCTCAGCAAAGTTAAAACTGGATTGGGAACATTTCCCCTTCTGAAAACAGGAATTCAGCTTGTAATTTTAGGCATTCAGTTTCCAATGCCCGGTGAGGACGTCATTAGATTGCACACAGAAGTACCGTAAGATCCTATGGCTCAGATTTGCAATTTTCCAGCAATAGGAAGATGGAGATGCAGGCTGTGGCTACTAAAGACATTTAAAATGCAGATCCTTTTAGTAAAACCAGAACTGTGACCATCCCTGGCCTTACTTTCACTGTCCATAGAGTGGGGTCCACAAAAGAACTTGAATTCCAGGAATGCTTTAGCTGTGGGAGAGATTCCATCTGCTCCCACAGGATCTGAAATGAAGGGCTGGCTTTGGAGTCTCTGGTACCACACCAATGTGGACAAGTGGGAACTTCCCAGAGTCATGGAGATGGCAGAAATATCTGAGCTTTAGCAGGGTGTGGAACCTTTCTACCAACCTGAGCACAGCCCCTGAAGGTGCAGAGAAACAGAGACAAAGCAAATTCCCTTTGAAGCCCTAAGTTTCCATGGTTCTGGATCCAGCCATGACCTTGAAGCAGCAGAAGTCTGCACCCTGCACTTGCAAAGCAGAAGAATGATAAATATGTGTGTTCCTGCAGCACCTTCTCCCCGAGGTCCTCGAGGGACATAGGGACCAGCAGTGAATTGAGGCTTGTGATGCAGGGAGCCATCCTCACTGACCCCAAAGCCTGAGCACAAACTAAAGGAAGTAGTTTTTCACACAGCTCATAATTCAGTCAGGGACCTCATTGCCACAGGATGCTGGGGAGGCTAAAAGCATAAAAGGGTGACAAAATGTATTAGGGAATCTGTGGAGGGGAGGCCAATCCATTGCTCTTGAGCAGGATGGTCTGGTGCAACTGCCAGGCTCAGGGTGGCTCTTTCTTTGCTTTTCCTTCAGCCTTTCATGGGTCATCCAGTTGGATTTGGGTGGCCCTGGGCTGGGGCAATCCCCAATTTCAACACAGACCGGGGGATGATGGATGAAGAGTAGTCCTGAGGAGGAGGATTTGAGGATCCTGGTGGATGAGAGGTTGGACACGAGCTGGCAGTGTGAGATGGCAGCCCAGAAAACCAACCAGATCCTGGGATGCTTCAAAGGAAGAGTGGCCAGCAGCATGAGGAAGATGATTCTGCCCCTCTGGTAGAGACCTCAGTGCTGGATCACTCAGCACAAGAAAGACATGGACCTGGTGGAGGGGATGCAGAGGAGAGCATCCAGGAAATGATCCGAGGGCTGGAGCCCCTCTGCTGTGCAGACAGGCTGGGAGGGCTGGGCTTGTTCAGCCTGCAGAAGAGAAGGCTCCAGGCAGACCTCATTGCAGCCCTTCAAAATATACAGGAGGCTTGTAAGAAAGAGGGAGAGGTGCTTCTTACCAAGGCCTGTGGAAATAGGACAAGAGACAGTGGCTTTAAACTGAAGGAGGGCAGGTACAGGTTTGATGTGAGGAAGGAATTTTTTATAATGAGGGTGGTGAGGCCCTGGCAGAGGTTGCTCAGAGAAGCTGTGGCTGCCCCATCCCTGGAAATGTTTAAGGCTAGGTTGGATGGGACTTTGAACAAACTGGTCTAGTGGAAAGTGTCCCTGCCCATGGCAGAGGTTTTGCAGCCAGATGACCTTCAGGGTCCCTTTCCAACCAAGCCCCACTAGGCTGCTGCCCATGGAAGCAGAGGAGTGGAGTAGATCACCTTTAAATATCCCTTCCAAAACAGTCTGCCCTATAATTCCATGATTCTATGATTCTATGGTTCCATGTCTCTTATTACTTCCCAAAATAACCATTCTTTCATTTACTGTAGAAAGGTGCAGGGATATTATATTAAGCCAGAAAAATTATGTTCATACTGCCAAACTGTCTACAGAGCCTGAAACTAAAAAGAGTGTCACAAGCCACATCCATGTTGTTAAAACCCCCTCCCAAAATGGGTTGGCCTGATCCATCCTCCCTCTTCACTCTGTGGGAAAGCAGCCCTTGGGGATGGATGGTGATCTGCCCTGACCTAAATTCTTCTGGAGTGTCATGCCCATCCCCACACAGGGCCGTGCCTGAGCTAACCATGCTGGACAGCAAAGGATCCTGCCTGCTGCGCTCTCAGGAGACTCCCTTTTCCCTCACAGGCTCCTCGGGGCAGAAACTGCCTTCTAGGCTCTCCTGTAAGAAATCCTAGGATGCTGGAATGCAGAGAGGCTGGCAGAGGGACGCAATCAGAGCACAGGCGTTAACAAGCTGGATTATTCCTCGCATCTCATCCATCAGTCTCATGACAAGCAGTTCAGGATTTGCATAAACGAGACAGATGTACTCTGTTCCCCTTTCCAGTCCTCTCTCCAGGAACCCTTGAGCAATGTGACATGGGAGAGAAGATTACTGGTGAGGGGCAGGCTGGGGGGTTGTTGGGAGGCAAAGTTCTTCCTCCCTTCTCGCTTCCTTTGGCTTTGTTCAATCATAGGAGATGATGGGGGACATTATGGAGTGATTTGTGCAGCACTGAGGATGTGCTGGTTCGGGGCTGGGGTTAGTGAGCTGTCTGTGTGCAGCCTTGATGAAGATGAAGGGCTGAAGGAGAACAGTTTATATTTATTCTGAGGAGGGCTTGGGTGATGCTTCATCACAGGGATGACAGCAGAATCTGGGATTTTTACACGCTCCTCTATTTGTATGAGCGTTTACTTCTGGCTCAGAGGACAGGAAGACAGGACTGGAGAGCTGGAGGGCAGCTGGAGGTCTGCAGGCAAGAGAGCCTAAATTTAGGTTACTACACAAGACCCAAGACCTTGGAGGGGAATTCAGCTACAAAGCCATGTGCTGGCAATTCTTCTTGTCCCATTTCCTGCAGAGAAAAGTTTTGAGGCTCCTCCTCGTGCTTCCAGCCCAACAGTGTTTAGGGAAACCTCAGCCCCAGGTGTTCCCGAGCAGCCCTGCAATGACAAACCCACCCGTGCAGCACAGGAACCTGCCTCTGTGACCCAGGAAATGTAGGAATGATGAGGAAGGTGCCAGGAGGTGAGGACTGGGGCCTTTTTTGCCCAGAGGATAGACTGACCCAGCACAGTGGGGCTCAGTGGAAGTCTCCAGTCTCCCAGGACAATCCCTGGAGTGGCAGGGGCATCTCCACATGGAGTGCCAGGCTGGAATCCAGCAAAGATTAGTTGGGAATGCAAGCCCCCACCTCGTGCCAGACACCATGAGCAGATGGCCCTCCTTTAGTTCCTGGAGAAGAGGAATCCACATGCCAAATCAATGCTAATTTGCCCTTTTGCTGTCTGTCTCCACAGGCTACGTCTCTGCTGCTGAAGGATACGGAGCAGGGGCTGTGTTTTGGCTCTGGGACCAGGCATGGCACAGCTTGTGGACACACCCCAGCCCTTCTTCCCTCTGAGAAGGGCTGGCCTCATCCCACAGAGCTGCAGGAGAGAGTCCCCTGGCTCAGCCATCTGCCACGATGTGTCCTGGCATCGCCTTGGGCCAAAGCTTCACCAGGGAGCATGGAAATCATTAAACGGTCTGGAGGATCACAGGACCACCCTCGTGCCTGCCTGTAATCCCTCAGTTATTTATGAGGAGGGATGGAGCCTCAGAGGGAGTCCATGGACGTGACCAGCAAAAAGGGGTTTTCTCTCAGGTGTCACTGCAGGAACTGAGGGGTGGGGGAGATCAGAGAATCAGAAAATCATGGAATGGTTTGGGTTGGAAGGGGCCTTAAAGACCATCCAGTTTCCACTCCCTGCCATCGGTCTAGCCTTCCTCTAGACCAGGTTAATCAGGTCCCTGTTCAGGGATTCCCTGGACTGGAATCCCTACGGGAATGGGGAGCCCACAGCCTCTCTGGGCACCCCCAGCTCTCTGATCTCCCTCTGGGGAGCAAGTCCAGGTATCAGCTCTGTGGGATCAGGTAGACTTTTGCATTGGAGACACATCAATGGTGGAGGGTTTTACCCTTGTCTGCATATAAATCAACTTTTTGAGTAGAATGTGACCCCTGCCAGCGCCAGCAGCAGATCAGAGCACTCCCCTCAACCCTCAGCATTCCTGACCCAAAGAGCAAGGTGAGGAAAAGCATTACTCCAAACATTTTTTTTTTGTCAGGGCTGCCCTTTGGTAACTCACAAAAAGCCGATAAACGTGGGCAGAGCGGGCGGATCCTGGCTAGGCAAGCATAAAGTTTGCTGCCAGTGCTTTTCGTGAGAACTGGATCAGTGCTTTTTTCCCTCTCCCTCTCGCTCCTTCCCTCCTTCTCCTTTGCCTCTGCAAAGTGCGACAGCGTGGGGATGAATCGCCTGATTGTGTGCTCCTCTTTCCCCCACCCCGCCGCTCCGACAGCAGGGCTGGGGGATGGAAAAGGAGCCCAGCTGCCTCTTGTGGGCTGTTCTCTCTCCACCCACCAAGCACTTTAAATCAGACACAAATTAACACCAACTCCTGGCATCCTTTATTAGCCGGGTTGGCGCAGCCTTAGTTTGCTTTGCTTCCATCTTCTATTTTGATGTTTCGTTGTCTTTTCCCCCCAGTCCCACCTTCCTGAAGAGCAGACCTAACAATAACAGCAATGCACTGGAGAGCAGGGGTGGCCCTTCAGCTCTTGCAGGTAGTGTTGATATCTGGTGTCTCGGGCTTTAAACCACACACTGTGCCCCAGTAGGGGACAGCAGTCCCTCAAATGTCTCATATTTCTGGGATTTTTTTCACCCAAACTGCTCTCAAAGCATCATTCAGGGAGAAACCCCATGCGCAGAGTCACGGAACATCATGAACGTCACCTTTAGGGTACAGAGTATTTGCCATTTATCATCTGAGAAGGAAATTATGTAAGATCTCTTCTCCAGCACAGGGAATTGAGGTAGCTGACATTTGACTGCCTAATGTGGGACATGGTGCAGGTAAAATCCTGAGTCCTCTGTGAGCTGGAAGGGATCGCTGTTTCCAAAGGCTCCACAGGGGCTTAAACATGAGGAGATGTCCCCACACTCTGGGAAAGGCAGCACCAATGTGGTCACTGATCCTCATCGTGATGGGGCCCCAGGACCAGAGTCTAAAGAAGAGCCATCACTGGTGGAGACACACAAATGACTTCATGCAGGGCCACAAAGATGGTCAGAAGGCTGCAGTACCTCTCCTCAAAGACAGGCTGAGAGAGCTGGGGTTGTTCAGACCAGTCAGAGCAGAGAAGACTCTGGAGACACCTCAACGCAGCCTCCCAGTGCCTTAAGGGAGCTTATAAAAAGGAGGGAGAGGGACTTTTTACATGTGCAGATAGGAACAGCACAAGGGGCTGTGGTTTTAAGCAGAAGAAGGACACATTTAGATTAGAGATTAGGAAGAAATTCTTCCCCGTGAAGGTGGTGAGGCCCTGGCACAGGTTTCCCAGAGAAGCTGTGGATGCCCTATCCCTGGAAGTGTCCAAAGCCAGGTTGGATGGGGCTTGGAGCAGCCTGGTCTAGTGGAAGCTGTCTCTGCCCATGGCAGGGGGGTGGAACTGGATGATTCTGAAAGTTCCTTCCAACCCAAACCATTCCATGACTCTGTGATCACGGGGCCCTGTCCCTCATACTCCTGTTTTTTCAGTCCCCATCAGCAATGTGCTTGATGGAGAAGAGACGAGAAGAACAAACAGTGGGCTTCCTGCTGGAAGCACCATGGAATTGTCTGTCTCCTCCTGGCTGGCTGCTTGGCCACGTTTGCCAAGCCGCGCACCATTCGGCAACTGTCAAACCTTTTGTGGATTTCCATCTCTGCAATAGTCGTTTCTTAGCAACTCTGTTTGCTTTTAGCAAAAACAAAATGTCTCTGCCTGTGGCGTGCTATTTCGGGCAGAAATGGTGCTGTTTCAGGTCCACGCCAGTCAGAAGGACCCTGGTGAAAATGGTCCTGTCTGCCCACTCACTCTTGAGAGCACTGAGTGAAATTCTTATTTGTTTCCTGCCTTCCACCTGCCGCAGGGAAAGCGCAGCAACCCTGGGCACGGGCTGTGGCAAACAGCTCCTACTGCTACACTGCTGTTCCACAGTCCCTGCCATTCCTGGATCCTGGAGTAGATTGTATAACCCAGGTAGAGAAGGTGTCAGTCAGCAGCAAATTTTACAGCAGAACAAAGTTCCAGCAAGAAAACGCAGTTACGTGACCCCTGTGTACTTTTTTGGGAATGTCCTTGGGCTTGCACGCTTTGGTTGGATCCAGCTCTACCAGAAGCTTTGCCAGCACATCCTGCCTGAGAGAAAGACCAAGGAACTTGGAGGCCTGACCTTGTAAAAAACTCAGCAACAATTTCTCCCATGGACCAAGAGTGAGCAGCACAACGTGAGGGTCACTGTGTCGTTGCAGGATCCAGGTTTTTCATATCTTTATTTTCATGTGGTCACAGAATGGTTTGGGTTGGAAGGGACCTTGAAGATCATCTCATCTCGCTCCCTGCCATGGGCAGGGACACTTTCCACTAGACCAGATTGTCGCCCTGATTTTCAGCCTTCTGATGTTTATAGTTATTCTGAATTCTTTCTCATAGATTTTCTGTAAATAAGAGAATTGTTTTTGTTAGTTTTATCTATGTTTGCATTCCTTCTTAGAGGAAGGAATCTTTTAATAGACATCTGTTTTAACCAATGTGATTAAAGAAGTGTTAACTTTGCCTACCAATCATTGGCCTTGTCTAAAACACTATATAAAGAGTCAGATTTGAAATAAAGTAGATATTAGCCTTCAGAATTTTGACAGTCTGTCTCTTCATTTCGTGTCCTATTGCAACACCAGATTGCTCAGGGTCCTGTCCCACCTGTCCTTGAACACTACCAGGGATGGGGAATCCATCCTATTGTTCCATTCGCACCAAAATGTTACAAATCCACTCTTTGTCTAGTGGAAACTGGAATGAGTGGCCAGCTCTTTTCAAAACCCCTCCGCAAGGTAAGTTTTATCCTCCTTCATGAGTTCTGAGTAAGGGTAAAGACACACAAACTGACATTAAACAGCATCAGCACCTCTTGAGATTATGATTTAGGAGATCTGATCGATTGGAAACTAATTCCAATTAAAAACCAACCAGGCAGAAATGCTGCCTCACTTCACAGGCTCAGGAAGGCGCTGAATTAAATAAGATCCCAGAAAAACAAATGGGACTTGAAGGCATTTAGGATCAGTGTGGGGAGACGGATGAATGGAAAATGGGACTTTTAGAAGGTGAAGATCAGTTGTGCTTTAAATATAACTGTAGACATCAAGTCTCCCACCCATCACAATCCCTCTATTTTGTATTCTCAGTCTGAGCCGAGTTGAGTTGAGTTGAGTTGAGCACTCCACCCTGAACGTACCTCACACCTCTGAATTCCTCAGAATATTTAGGACAGGATAGAGATCTCACCAACTCAGTCTGCCTCTGCCATAAGGATCCTTTACTTCCCCACTTCTTTGCCCCCATGGGAACTGCTGACCCCCTGGTGCCTGATTTGTGGCATTTTATGCACTTTGCAAATCCTCAAATGATGATGATTCTCAGTATGAATCCAGAAATCCCCAAAAGCTGGTTAAAAACCAGGCAAGACAAAGAGGAAAAAGAAAATAAGACTTGAATTGTAAAGACCTTTCACTGGCAAAACTATAGATGCAGGATGAGAATGGAGAGAAGGAACGCAGCAACTCCAGAGTTAATATCTTGAGGCATCCGGAGGCCTCTGAGAATCAGTGAAGTTGGACATGGAACCCAAGTGGTGTGGGAACTTGTACAGTTTGTGGCCATTTTCTCTGGAAATAAGGACCATCCATCTTTGATATAGATCCAGAGTTATTCACTGACTCCAAGAAGCCTCAGTGACATCAGTGGGGCCAGGAGTCCATCTCTTTATTCCTGAGCTGAATGCCTACATATTGTTTTCATGCAGCTGTAAAGACCTCTTTTATGCATCTTCCTGATTTTTCTCTGGCTCATTCATCCTGATTCATCCTCCTCTGCTCGGAGGTCCCTGAATATCCTGCAAGAAGCCCACACACTCAGACACAGTTTTGCCCGAGCCTACATCACAGTGTATTTGTCCAACTAATTTTTACTGAAATAAAGTTCCTGCCTTGCAAGATTGCCAAGAGCAATTGTTTTGGTGAATCATAAATAATGCAGAAAGCAAATGTTGGTTCAGGTTGTTTGTTTCCACCCTTGGCAGACCAAGCTCTAAGGGTGCACACATCCCTCAGGAAACGGAGATTTTAGTTCAGCAAATAAACAATGATGGCAATGGATATTCATTAAGAGAGTCCTACATTTGACTCTGCGGAGGTGAATCTGCAGAAAATCATGAACTTCTCCCTGCCAAGGATCACCCAACAGCAGCAGAAGTGTGGAAGTAAATATGTGTACATCTTCACCTCTCTGCTCAGCATCCTCACCCTGCCTGCCAACCACCCTCTCCAGGCTAAGGAATGACCCAGGAAGATGCCAGGGCCAGAAAGAGAAGATAAAGTAGATTGTGCCTCTATAACTTGTGGGTTGAACCGCAATGGAGAGGGGTACTGTGCATTTTATCTGAAGCTTTTTTAAGGAAAAGTAGTCAAGTTGCCGGAGACTTGAGAAAATGGGGATTTTTTTCAGTCCCACTTTAACCACTGGGTTTTGGTATTTAAGATGTAGGCAAGACCACCTGGAAGATGACAGAGTCATAGGATGGTTTGGATTGGAAAGGACCCTAAAGCTCATCTCACTCCAACCCCTGCCATGGACAGGAACATCGTCCATTAAACACTCAGAATGAGTGATTTAATCCCTCCTCGGATGCCTAAAAGACAGAGATGTAAATCTCTGAGAGCTCTCCCCTCAAGATTCCTCGGTCTGTCTATGGGAGGAAATGGGAATCTGCAGCAAGGAGAGATTTTGGACAAAGCTACTGTGGTGCACAGTGCCTTGAGCAGTCCTGAACTGACAGAGGAGCTTCCACGAGCACATTTTTGGATCACTTCTGTCTCCATGTCTTTGGGAAGGGCATAAGTTCCCATGGACAAATTCATCCGTGGACAAATTTCTCAGCAGCACTGCTCAGTGAAGACAATTCATGGGGAGACAGAAGCTTAAAAATAGGGATTTGGGCTCCACTTCAGGACTAAGTGCCCAAAATGTTGTTGAGCCAGGATCCTATTCTACAGCTCTGTTATATCTGTTTCCTGATATTGATAGAAGATCCTTATCTTCTTCAGCAGATACTTATTACAAGGCCCTCTGAATTTTACTTTAATACAAACAATATATAAAGGTAACACTGTCATATTTCATAATATGGTGACTGTAATTCCACTCCTGTTAAAGAGCAATTGCAGTGTAATTATGATAAGTGTGTTCTCAGACACGCTTTAATACCACAAATACAAATGTAACGCAATTATACTCCATTACGATGTATATTAATATTGCAATTTAATTCTGCCATAATGCAATAATAGAATTGGTAATTATAGGACGTGTTGCATGTATCAGTGCTTTACATATGTGCACACACATGCACACACCCCCTCGTGTCTTGGAGAAGAAGTGACGGAGTGGTTCGCGGTGTGGCTGAGAATAAACGCTGTAAATGTCACTGCAGTGCTGTACATTCAATTCAGGTAGCACAGGGACACCAGAGAGCCAACACAAACCACTCACTCATGCAGTTAATGTTCTTATTATATCAACAGAAATAATTATTGATTGAGGAAAAAACCGAACCGCAGTATAATTACGTTTTAATTGCAATATAATTCTACTGTAATTACACTTTTTCTGTTATTTGGCTTGGCCAATAACAATCAGGTTAGTGAGACATCGTTCTCATAATTTTAAAAGATTGTATTATTGTGTGATATTGCACAGCATCCCAAGAGAAGGGGTTTCGTCATTGATCAATTATTTCAACATAAACCTGGATTAGTGTTGGAAAATTAACAATAAAGAGCAACATTGCTGAGAAGCCCTCCTGAACCCTTCATGGTTCTGGTGTCTCCAAATACTGGCACACGAAAAAGCTGAAAAAAATATTGCATGGAAAGATGAGATGCCAGAAGATGGGTCCTTACCCTCAGTTTAGAACCCTCTGTCAGCTTTTAAGGAGTCTGTTTGAAAAAGCCAAAATGTTTAGAGTGGAAAAGGAAGATTATTCTATCTAATTCTACATTCTGTCCCCAAAATATCACTTGATTCAAGACTACTCAGGACATATGAGAAAGAAGGTTATGGATGCTGATCCCACTTTTCTCAAGATACAATGCCATGAACACCTCTGGCTCCTTCCAAAGTAATTGATGATGATGTTGTTCCAGAGAATTTTGTTACTTGTCTCAGAAACCAGAAAGGTCTGGGAGACCTCACAAGTGAAAAGAGACAATTATCTCATCATCAGCCTCGCAACATTTTTGTGCTCAAAGCATTGGCAAGAACAGTTAGTGTCCTCCCTTCCTGCATTCCCCCTCTTATTTCCTATTCATTAAAAAATAATAAAAAATCAAACTGAATGAAAAAGAGAAGGAATGAAATCCTGGGTGCCTCCCAGATACTCTCGATGATACAGTAGCCATGGCAACAAGCAGTACAACAGAACTCCTTTACCTTTGTTTTTTCCTTTTTTGTCTTAATGTTTACAGGAAAAATTTAAATTTTTGTTCCCAGTTTACTTCCTATGTAGGCCAAGCAAAACACTTTGCACAGTTTCTCATGAGGTTCTCCCTCTTTTTCATCATTTATTGGTGGACAGGACCAAGCCCCAGCTGAAATCAAGTTGTCTATGAAGTTTTCATGTTCTGTTATTAAACCCCCTCCCCAAAAAACCCCAAAAAACAACAGGAGAGGAAGGTGGGAGGTGAGCTGTAGACATCCTGAACAGCATGACAGTTTAACACTGACTTATTCCCACAGCAAACGCTGGAGACCAAACATTCTGGAGAGTCCCAGGAGGGATTAAACGGATTCACAGAGGCACAATCGATCCGTGGTTATAGAACAGGTTTTTTCAGACACAGCTCCAAATCAGAGAGAAATAATCATCCTTCAGTCAGTAGCTGCTGGTTGTAAGCAGTGAGCATCACAGATGGGATTACTTTATACTCACTCCTTTCTGTTTTATTCTTCCCATTGGCATCTGCCCAGGAAAGATGGAATCACCATCCCTGGAAGGGTTTAAAAAATGTGCAAATGTGGTGCTTAGGGACATGGTTTAGTGGCGACCTGGCAGTGTTGGGTCAATGGTCAGAATCAATGATCTTAGAGATCTTTTCCAACCTGAATAATTCCATGATTCTGCACTATTTTTACGAGCTCCATTGATCATTGGTCTCACCCAGCACGGCTGTTAGAGATTTTGTGTTCAAAGTCACACCCAGCCTTCGAACTTCCCACCTGTCCTGGAGAACAGAGGTGTTGCAAGAGGGGTGATCCCAAGAGAGGATCTGAGCCAGTGAACCTGGATCAGCATTCGTGCTCTGGCGTGGTCCCCAAGATCAGGAAGGATCTCTGGTGAGATCCCTTGTCTGACAAATGCCAAATTGTGCAGCAAACCACAGATCACGTGCAGATCATGGGCTGGTTGTCTGAGTTGTGTCTCCAGGGCTGGGAATGGTTTGAATTTTCATGGCATTCCAGGGAAACCTGAAGCAAGCACGGTGGCACAGGAGATGAGCTCAGAGCCGTGGCCCAGTGCCTGCCACTGCAGAGGTATTCAAGCCTGGCATCTTGCTTGGGTTTCTTTTTTTAAAATGAGCTGATTTCAAGCCAAGGCTCCAAGCAGAAGTTCAGGGTGGTGAGGCCATACCCCACAGACACCAGATTCACCCAGATCCTCTGAGAAAACAGGGTTCCTCTTAACTACTAGGGAAAGAACTGGGGGGGTTTTTCTCGTTTGTTTGTTCTGTGGGTTGTTTTGTGTTGGATTTTTTTGCCAACAACTCCCACAGGAGACACTGCCTGGAGCCTGCCTTTGACTTTTGCTCTTTCTCACCTTGCCCCAGCAATAACACCGTGGACACACAGAGCAAAAGAACCTCTACCCCTCCTTGCAGCTCCAGCCCTTCCTTCTCTCCTGGAGCAGGCAGGCAGACTGCAGCAGCTCCGAGAGAGGGGCCAAGTGTTCTCATGCTGCTCCCCAGAGCCAGGAGACTGTGGCAGAGTCAGGCTCTGTGCTAGGGCTTGGGCTTGCAACCAACGCTGACACTGCATTGCAGCACTAGGAAAAGTGGGGAGGGAGGAAAACTGATGCACACCCTGCAGGGAAAACAGCAGAGGTGGGATCATCCTCCCCATCTCTGGTGGGAGCCCTTTGTCCAGCAGGGCTGTGCTCCCGTGGCACTTCATCACAGAAATACACAGAGGGAAACCTAGCGCTGACAGGTGAAAAAAAACAGAAGGAAATTAAAATAAAACCAAACTCCCAAATGTGTAAAGCATAAGCCTAGCTGAGCTGGCACTTCTGCTTCCTTCCACAGCCTAACTCATTACTTTATTGAGTGCTCTGGGATACTCTGAGTGTGAGGCTGTGCTCTTAAAAAATACACCACTGTCCTACAGTCAATTCCATTCGTGTTCAATAGAAAGCAGATCAGGCTGTTACAGAGCAAACCCTGCCAGAACCAATAACTGTACAAGCCATGGCGTTATGCTAAGATGCTGCTTCAATAAATTATCAGCTAGGAAAAGTCTGGATCCTTTAATACTCCAGAGATTTGTGACTGCGCAAACCTGTGTATGGATACAGATAAATGCAGTTAAACAGATTCACTGGATGCTGTTGGCTGAGGATTCTCTGAGTAACAAGGAATGACACATTTAAAACCCTAGGTTAAAACTGGGACTTACTGGCCCATCTCCAGAGATCAAAAAAAGTCCATATTTTAGGAAGACAGTAGTTAAAGAAGAGGGAATCCTGCATGTCAACCCCCAAACCACTGTGCTCATGTAGAGAAAGATCTGTAAAGGATGATCCCAGTGAGTCCCTGGGACTCAGTTATGCTGCCAGGTCGTGGTATACACTGAAAACGATCTCCAGAAGAGGAAATCGAAGACTGGCTGGTGGGAGACAGGAGATTTGGGAGGACCACTAACAAAATCTGGGGAAAATTTTCCTCTTTGGGAGGGAAAAGACAATTCGGTTGACTTGAAGAAGGACTGGAGGAAATGATGGAGAATAAGTCCACTGAGAAATAACACAGTGGCTCCTCTCCCCTCAACACATGGTTAATACTAAGGACTCAGTGTCATTCCTGGAGCCTTCTTGGAGGTCATGAGGAGTCCCTCAACATGGAGAGAGCTTTTTCCAAGAGTTTGGGTGGTTTGTTTCAGAAATCATAGCAAGGCTGATCCTGAAAGAAGCCACCTCATCTCTTCCTGAGGGCCACACCCTTCCAAGTGTCCTGAGTTGTGTCTTCTCATGAGCAGAGTTTCTGTTACTGAGCCATCCCTGGGTCTCTGGCAACATTAAAAATAGTCAGGTGGAATCTATGAGGTAATTTCCTACTAACCTACAGGGATCCAACTTTCTTCTCAAAACTGGGGCAAAAAATCGATTAAGAACTGCCTGTAAGACCTCAAGAGTACTGAAACTGGCTACAGCATCCATTGTGTTTACTCATCACTCACCCTTATCCTTCCCCTTTTGAAACATCCAGCGTATCTCCAGTGATCTAAAAGACCACGTATTTTACTGTTACATAACGAAAATACTCAAACAAGGCAGGGAATGAGGAAAGGGGAGAGCAGCTATGAACAGTGGACTGAATTTTAAGTCGAGGAAAAACCAAAAAAATGGCTTGCCCAAACATCAGCCCAACTTTTCTCCCTCCCTCAGTGGGCGCCCAGCTGAACCACAGCCTCATTGCCTGGCTGATGAGCCCTGAAAGACTGCAGCCCCGAGCAGTTCTCTTCCAGGGAGTTTCCTTGCATTTCTCTTGGCAGCCTGTAATCGGATATGAAGCTTTTTTTGGGACGCATTAGCACAGATGACACTCTGCAGAGAGGAATTGTGTTGCAGCGTCTGCTGCGTGCGCACGTAAGTCCTCCCTCCCTTCCCAGCTGATGTTACTATTATTGTTCTGGAGCTCATAACAACATGACTCGGAGCATTTCCTATTTGTCCTGTAGACACAAACCCTAAAAAACGATCTCTTCTTCCTTTCCATGCCTCCCTTGACAGATTGAATTCCTGGGGTGGGGGCAGAAAGGGGAGCAGGTAATGGGTCCGGTGTGGCAGAGGAATTGAATTCCCAGCTCTTGAGCTTGGAACAGAATTTTCCATCGATGGAAACGAAACAGTGCTGACACTTTTAGTAGTGGAGCTTGCATGAACTTTATTTAATTTTGCTTGTTGACTTGTTTCTTCCCAAGAACCCAGATTTACCAAAAATAAAGGCAGTTTCTTTTGCAGTGCTGGAAAGATTCAGGTTTTCCTTCCAGGAGAACTTTTATACAGCAAGATCTGCTTTCTTGGGAAAGATGAGATAGAACAGCTCTACTTCCCAACGTCCTGGAGAAATGCCATGATGGGAAGTTGGCTTGGGGCAACTTGGAATGAAAAATGGTGAATTTCATTTCTAGAGGACTGGCTTGATTCCTCTTTGGACCAGTGAGGGGGAAAAAAGTAAGTTTCTGTTTGGGTCAATCATGAAAAAAAGACGTTTTCTTTTCATGGCTCCCTGTTGAATATTGTGGTCCTTCCTGAATTTGTAACTAGGTTGGTGCTTGCACCTATGAAAATGCAAATCAAACAAATACTAACAATGCTACTGATGATATTTTTCAGTGAAAATGAGAGATTTCTCCTCTGCCACCTGAGATCTGGTCTGAGAGACGCTGCCAGGGAAGGATGGATGGAGTCCAGTTTCTTTTTGCTTTCACTGTGTATTTTAATCCCTGCAGTTTTCAGTCCCACACCTTTTACAGGCAAGAAAATAAGCTTTCAAGCAAAGATCTTCTGCTGGTATAAACCAGAAAAACTCAATCCTATCAACCAAGAAATGTAATTTCAAAGTGACTCATTACTTTTTAACAAGGGACCAGGGAGAGAAAGTTTCCTTTCTTACAGTCAGATGATGCCTCTCTTTAGCAATTCGAGGGAGTGAGGCTGGGGAAGTGTCTGGTGCACAAGTTTTATCAGGAGTGTCTGAGGGAGCTGGGATTGTTTAGTTTGGAGGAAAGGAGGCTCAAGGAGCAGCTTCTTGCTCTCCACCTGACAGGAGGGTGAAGCTAAGTGAGGGTCAGTCCCTGCTCCCAGGTAACGAGTGACAGAATGAGAAGAAACGGTCTCAAGTTGCTCCAGGGAAGGTTTAGATTGGCTGTTAGGAAAAATTTCTTCACAGAAAGGGTTGTCAAGCACTGGAGGAGGCTGCCAAGGCAAGTGGTTGAGTGACCATCCCTGGAGGGATTGAAAAGACTGTGTAGACATGGGGTTTAGAGACATTGTTTAGTGCTGGGCATGGCAGTGCTGATCTAATGGTCAGATTTAATGATTCTATAGGTGTTTTCCAACCTAAAATGTCTTTTGTTCCACCGAAGGAATTGAAAAAACCCACCATGCTCCAGCATCCTAGATAGCTTTTGATCCCTGAAAAAGAAACAGCCTGGCTTGACGTTCTCACAACAGCAATGAACCAGGCAAAGAGTGCTCTGGAGGGTCCTGTCTCACACTCTCTGGGACTGAACAGCAGTGGTTGCTCAGTGCAATAACCCTAAAAAAGTGCTGGTCATTTTCCAAAAGCTAATGACAAGTTTCTTAGTTAATGGCCCACATCAGAGCCAAGGGCGATTAATGATCTAACAAACCAGTCGATGAACTGGTAATGAAGACCAATTATGATCCATATCATCACCCCCCCCCACCAAAGAATTCCCTTTATTAGTCTTTTCTTCACTCTGTAGAGGGTCTTGGACAAGCCAGGGGCTATTTCAGGAAATTGCTGGCTCCCTGGAAATCAATAACCAATCAACACCCGGAGCTTATGCAAAAAAAAAATGTATGCCAGAAAACAAACCCTCCAATAAACATTTTACCTAGAAAATTAATGAACCCAACATGTAATGTGATTTGCCTTAGATTCAGCTGTTCAACAGCTTGTTCAAGGGACTTTTTTTTCTTTGTTTAAACCCCTTGCTAAAAATGTACGATGTAGGGGAAAAGCACATGGAAGCAGAAAACCATTTTCTGAGTTATTGTACTGACTGAGTGACCAGAATGAGCTCCTTTGCTGTGATAAGAGTCAGGGAAGCATAGTAAAGGTTTGTCCAAAAGAGGCATCTATAATGTAGGGATGTTATTTTAGGAACCGGAGAGTTCACAACAAACTTCCCAGGTCCTTAAACAACCCTGGGTTGGGAGAACATTGAATCATAGATAACACACGGAGAGATCTACTCCATCTCCAGGCCAAGCCCATCTGGAGAGAGACTTTTGACAAGGACATGCAGTAATAGGACAAGAGGGACAAAAAAAAAATGTAGGAAAAGCTCTGCCATGTCCAATTTGGATATCCAGCAGTGCATTCAAAGCCATTGGCTGGGTTCTTTTGTCCTGTAAATCCAGAAAAAACATCCTATTTCCTTTCTTTGCCAAGATTCCTCCTGTACCCCTACAGCAGACAAAGTGGACTCATATCTCTAAGGTATTTTTCTGTAGACTGGAAAAAGAAATGTTTATTTATTCTTAAATATTAGTAGTATCCTAATCTAAACTTTGAACTCACCAGGTCATTAAAAGCTGATTAAAAGGATACTCTACCATAAAATCTTAGTACTTTGTTTCCAGCAGTACCAATAAGAGACATTGTTTGGGGTGAACGCATCTTTCCTATTTAGGATCTAGAAGTGCAGATTCAGAGGCTTTGGAGGAGACTCTACTTTTCAGCATCCACCCAATTTCATCACCAGATAGCTTCTTTTGAGGACATCATATGGCAGCAGTGGGCAGTGACAGACTCTGCTCAAAAGGGAGTCAAAATATCACTCAGGAGATTTGGGAATTCTTGGAGCTCAGGGCTGGGGACCCCAGAGGTGGATCCTGTGCCAGGACAAGACATCTGCATTCTTCTAAGTCTTCTGTGGTAAAAGTATGAAGGGCTTTTACTCCAACAATCAGCACTTACACAAGATTTACTGCTGGTTTTAATATTAACAGCGCTGGAGGCACAGAGGAAGGAAGAGTGGTACAAGCATGGGAGCCCTCAAGCA
This sequence comes from Nicator chloris, assembly GCA_013400495.1. Taxonomy (NCBI): domain Eukaryota; kingdom Metazoa; phylum Chordata; class Aves; order Passeriformes; family Pycnonotidae; genus Nicator; species Nicator chloris. The sequence continues at coordinate 135,962 of WAAE01000658.1, forward strand.
GCGAAGAGAGAATGGTGGCAGCCTCCTCCAAGTGATTGATCCCACCAAAGATCTGAATCACTTCTACGAGCAGATGATGGTGGTGGTTTCAAGGTCTGGGTTTGATTCCATGCCTGGTTCTGCCACCGGGCTCTGGCTTTGGGGGGAGCAGTGGGAACAGTGCATTGGTGCAGTCTGCGCTGATGGCAGCGGCCCAGCCCAGCTCTGACTGCTTGAGCTGCACTGGTGTAAATCATCTCTCATCCCCCCATGATAATGTGAGTCACTGATCCTGGCACTTGGCTGTCTTGGCAGGTCTCCCAGAATCTGTTGCATGGCTCTCAGCAGCCAGGGGCTGCTTTCAATGGGATTTGTGGGTAGAGGGATATTGACTTCTCTATGCCTTGGTTTTCTCGTTGGTGGAACAAAGCTAATAACCCTTACCCACTCCTTCAAATAAGAAAGGAAAACCTTATCCAAAAACTTAGCCAACTGTGGATTATGTAATGCTTTGTGATCCCGTGGCAGGGAGAACTCTAGGAGAGAAAAGTCCAGTTATTCTGAACAGTTTTAAAAGTCTCTCCTCCACACTCTGTCGATTGGCTCATGCTGACTTAATCTCTGAACTCAGCTGAGCATCTGCTCGCCCAGAATTAGCCCCGGGGATGGGAAACCCAATTCACATTCCTCTTGCAACCTGCAAGGTGAGGCCCTGATCTTTTTCACCAGCTGGAGCTGGTTAGAGGGTATTGTCTTGTTTCCCTTTTTAGGCACTGAGCTGTCCTGCTAAGTCTGTCCCTACTTGTCTTGCTCCTTTGTTCCCTGGTGATCAATTTGATCTAATTCACTCTTATTTTTCCACACATTTACAAGTTCTTTATAATGCAGCACCTACTACAGCTGCCAAACTTTTTTTTTTTAATTTCAAGTTCCTCTCCCCCTCCACTTCATCTAATCTTTATTAATTAACTAGTTAATAACCATCAATTATTCTATAAATAAACGAGTGGCTTGAGCAGCCTCTGTGCAGTGCTTTCCTCCTTCTGAGCAGCATGGTACCAAATTCTCCAATTCGCAGTCTTTGCAGCAGCTATTTTGATAGAACAAAATTTGTACCCTGGGACAAACGTTTTGCTGTTGCCCAAGAACAGAACATTTCGAATGCTTTGAGTACTAGAGAGCGGTATTAGGACTGTCATCAGTCTTCTGAGCTTCAAGAAAGTTAATAAACCACAGCAGAGCTCCTCACTTCCACAGGCACCTTTTTAACACCCCAGCTTTTGGAGGAGGCCTGAAGAAATGCAGCCATCCATCCAGGCCACTAAATTTGGGATAAGGGGCCATCAGCTTTTCTGTTTTGGACCCATGCAAACCCAGTGGGTCAAAACCTGGTCTTACTTCTACCAGAAGAAGCAGGGAGGCCAAAGAAATGTGAATGGGACTGATATTTCTCTTCAAAACAAGATAAGGGGTTGGGAACTGTGTTGACTCCGTTCCCAGGTTTGTGACTTCCTGGGTGCTCTCGGGTTAAGTCACTTGGTTCTGTGCCTTGGCTGCTCTACTAAAAATGCACTGTGGGGTATCAGGTCTTCCTTAGAACATCTTAAGAAATGCTTTGGAGTCTCCCAAAGGCTCTGCAGCAGGGACCAGCAGGATCACACCAGATTCATGTAGATGTGAGTGCTGAGGGGGTCTGTAAAATCACAAATCACAGAATGGGTCAGGCTGGAAGGGACCACCATGGAGTCAGCTGGTCCCACCTCCCTGCTCAACCAGGGCCATCCCAGAGTACATGGCACAGGATTGTGTCCAGATGGCTTTGGAATATCTCCAGGGAGGGAGACTCCACACCATCTCTGGACGATCTGTTCCAGTGAGTTGTCACCTGCACTATGAAGTTCTTCCTCGTGTTCAGGTGGAACTTCCTGAGCATCAATTTCTGCCCATTCCTCTTGTCCCATTGATGGACACCATGGAGCAGAGCCTGGTCCCTGCTCCGAGCCCTCCCTGCAGGCACTGCCAGACATTGATAAAGTCCCCTCTCAGTCATCTCCTCAAGGCTGAACAGGCCCAACCATCTCAGAACTGGCCCAAGTCTCTCAGAAAGTCCCAGCGATTTCTGTTACCTGCCCTCTCCATAACAACATTTTAGTGCCCTTCTGCTCTGTCACATAAACCCAGAGGTTCCCAGTGCCACCAAGACCAGACCTGTTACAGTCCATGCAAGAGGGGAACAGGGCAACCTTACAGATGAGACCATGGACATAGCAAAAATTTTAGGTTTACATTGTTGACGTGGGGCTCCAGATGAGCCAATGTTTGGCCCTGTTCACTGAGACGTGTCTCATCCTCTTGTACCTGAGGTTTTCCTCAGTCTCACTTTTGGATACTTTTCCCTGTGACTCCCCCCAAAAGAGACTTACCCTTTCCATCATAGAAGATCAGCCCTGTTCTGCCTAGGACTCAGTCCTCACCCAACAAGCTCCTGAAATTAACAGCAAAATTCTCACTTGTTTTAGGAGAGGACATGTCAGGGCATTAATTTCTTGCTCTTCCTCCCCAGAAGGAACCATTTACTCTTCTCTCCCCTGAAACAGTTGGAGAAATTTTTCACCACTGTGCTGATGGAAGAAACGACTCTGCTTAATAGAAGCAGATAGAAAAAATATGAGGTCATTTGGTCACAAATGAAAAACTTGCCTAGTCTTATAGTTTAGTGCTGAGTTTGCCTGGCCCCTTTTATGATTAGATTATTACTTATTCACTTATTCGCCTATTTAATCATATCAAGGAAGAGTGCCCTACATGACCCTTCTGGGTACTTGCTGATTCCTTTGTTCTTTTATTCTGCTTTTAACTGAGATTATTTCCATACAGGTTCCTTTCATAATGAACCTTGAATTATTGTACTTTATCATCCATAAGGTGCTTCTCTGGTTTGCTGGTGTATCCCTATCTATCTGAGCTATTCCTGCAGGACGCATTACTCTTAAATGACTCACAAGGATCAGCCATTCACGGAGTCCTGGATTTTAAGGATGGCTTGGCCCTTCTCTTTCTTTCACCTCCTGAAAGGTGATGGAATTAGACATTACATTGTTCCTGAACTTCCTGGCTGTCATAGTGTGTCTTTCAAAACTAATACAAAACTAAATCAAAAGGTACAAAGCTTGTCAGGGCACTAAGCACCAGCTGAATGTGTGAATGAATTATAATTTCAGATCTCTTTTTTTTAAAAGCTTTCTTAGCCAGAAATTTGGGGTTTTGTTGGTGTGGGGTATTTTTAAGTAAAGATGAAACAGGCTGTGTAAGAGAGAAGGCAATATGAAATTCTACATTGGGCACACTGTTTACAGATTTCTTGTGAAGTTGTTCCTATGAACATCCATAATTTGTTTAAAAACTGACCCCGTGTTTTCTGGTCGCATCTACCTGGTTTAGTTAAGAGTAATTTCATACAGAGAGTCTTCTTCTATCACAACACATCCATGAGACAGTACTATTATCCCTATCTCACATTAAAGAACACACAGAGAACAAGGGGACTTGTTTATGGCTGTATTTCTTAGTTAGTGGCAGAGAGAGAAGGAAAATTATAGAGTGCAGATTCTCGGTTTTATTGATCAGTCATTACACCACATCCAATCACTGCCCCAAAATATGTTATGATTTATTTCTATTTTTGCTTGTCTCTCCTAAGCGATGGGACTGCATTGGGTGACTTATTGGGTTCCTTCTTAGCCTCATCCACCATGTATCAAGCTGGAAATTGAACTGTGCTTGTAAAATCAGAGGATCCTTTCAAAGCAGTGAAAAATGTGAGAGACAAATTGTCAATATGCAATGGCACCGATGCATCTCTTGCTAAGAAAAGATGCAGTAGTAGTCAAAATTTCATCCTGATTTCATCTAACTGACCAGTCAGAAGTACCCACTTTAATCCAAGCAATAGGAAGGACAAAGCTCAGAAAGATGACTCACATCCTGAGCCAAGGAAAATATAAAATTTGCATGTTCAGCTTTGGTCCAGAGCACAGAAGTTTGGACTGACACTCTTTTACATGACTGGCAGCTGAAAGCTGTGCCCTGGGAGACAACCTGGGAAGAAAACACGATCCAAGAAATTCCAGGAAAGCAGTGAGGCTCTCGAAGTGCAGTTGTCCTGCCTCACCTTGTGGGCCAAAGGTTCCAACCACAAAGATTTCGTCCAGTACAGGAGCTGTGACCTGCAGCAAGCTGTGCATGGCCTTGGAAGAGACAATTCTGACTGTGGGAGGAAAGAGCTGGAAAATGTGCCAGGCACCTAACTGGCATTCATGGCACTGAACTGCTGCAGGCCTGGCCTTGGAAGAGTTCACAGAATCACCGAGTGGTTTGGGTTGGAAGGCACCTTAAAGATCATTTTATTCCAACCCCCTGCCATGGGCAGGGACACCTCCCACTAGACCAGGTTGCTCCAAGCCCCGTCCAACCTGGCCTTGAACACTTCCAAGCTGATTCTCAAAAATCCATGGCTTTCATGGCTTTGCATGAAAGACGTGAGTCCCAAACCACCAAAATATTCTGGTGTGAGAGCATCAGAGGCACGGAGCAGTGTTTGTTGGCACATGTTGAGTCAACACGTTGTGTGTGTGTGTGTATAGCCATGTTTTCAATTCCTCCACCCACACTGATCCCACCAACCTACTTGGAGAAGATTCCTGAGCCCAGCCTCCAAAAAATTGGAAGGGGAGTTCCAGGCCCTTTTTAGTTGTCTCAGTAAATTGAACCAGGATGGACCAGACTTCTCCAGCAGATATTCACTTAAGCTTAAGTCTCTCAAACATGGTTTACTTCCAAATACAGGATCTGAAACCAACGGATATAAACAGTAGGCACCCTATTTCATAGTTTTATCTGTTTTCAAGTTGGATACTTCCATAAAAACAAGTTTCAGCGCTCCCCAAGTAGGCAGTAGTAATCTAGAAAATGGAATCAGGGAAGAGTCATCACATGTGACTGACTCTCCAGATGGGCCACAGCAATCTGTCATTGTCAAATTGTGTGATATCTGGACATTTGAGATGTACAAGAACTCCAGAAAGAATTGGTGCTGCAATTCCCACTGGCATTTTACTGGAAAACAAGCAGTGTATGCTCACTGGTGTTTGAGCAATGCAGAAGATGAGTGGCCAGCACATTAGACAGAAATATCCATCACAATTTGTTCTGCAGTGACCAACAACTCAAAGAATCAAAGTAGTGAGAAAGTGAAGGAGTTGACATAGGAAGATTGAAGAAAGAGTCTTCAAAGACAACTAAATTTGAAAAAAGAGCACCCATGGGTAGGTGCCTGGTAGGAGAAAAAAAATCCATGTCCTTCATTGGCCAGATTCACAGTGTGTGGGGAGTCGTGATCTGGGACAGTGTTTCTCCTGAAAAATTGCAGTTTTAATTCCTTCAAGAGGGTGGGGAATAGACTTGACTCTTTGAATTACATTCATTCATAGCACAGAATCAGAAACACCTCTACAAATAATGTTCTTGTCATGCTGTGTTGTTGTTAAAGCCTGTGGGTTTTGGAAGGACTGGGAGCCAGGCAGTGGTTTAGACAAAAGCTGATCAGGATTCTGAGTAGCGATTAAAGGACAAGTCTATAAAAGAAGCTGGCAGATGATGAAAGGAAATTGTCAGGTGATGCAGTCACAAAAGGCAAACAAATAAAAACAAATTCAGGGAGCAGCGATTTCTTTCTGAAGGCTGAAGAATCAACATGTCTAAAAGGAAAGAGAAGGGAGTGTGGAGATGAAGGAGAGGAGACAAGATTGTACTTCCATTCTGAGCAGAGAAAAACCAAGTTTCAGACCTGACAACCCAGTGAAATAGTTTATTACTTCAGCTTTCTGCTATTTGTTGCTGTCTATTTATCTTATTTTATTAAAGTACTGAATCCATCTCTTTTGTGAAGTGCCCATTATACAGAGTTAAAAATAACTTTTTAAGCCTCCTGTGATATAGATTGCAGCAGGAGCAATGAGTCAAAAAGAGAACTATTTCTCATCTGCTGCTTCTATTTCCAAAAACCAATCACATGGAACTGCTAAGATGGACTTAATAGGATCAGAGCAGTGATTGGGATCCTGGAAAGAAATGGGGTCACAAACACAAGCTTACCAAAAACTGAGGCCTAAAATTATGTGTCTTACAAGGCCAAGTGCAAGGTCCTGCAGTGGGTTGGAGGAACACTTGGTATCAATACAGGCTGGGGGATGAAGGGATTGGGAAGAACATAGGGATCCTGGTGGATGAAAGGTGGGACATGATCCAGCACTGTGTGCTCACAGCCCAGAATGTCCACTCTATCCTCAGTTTCTGGGGTTATCCTCCTCAGCACCACTCTGGTGAAAGGAGAAGCCTCCAAGGAAGCCCTATTGCAACCTTTCAGTACCTAAAAGGGGTTTGTAAGAAGGATGGGGAGAGACCTTTTAGTAGGGCCTGTAGTGCTAAAGATTTTGAACTAAAAGAAGGAAGATTCAGGCCAAATGTAAGGAAGAAATTTTTTACCATGAGGATGGTGAAACGCTGGGCCAGGTTGCTCAGAGATTGCTGGTAGATTCCACATCTTTGGAAACATTCAAGACGAGGTTGGATGGGGCTCTGAACAACCTGGTCTGCCTGAAGATGTCCCTTTTCATGACCTTTAAGGACACCTGGTCCAATCCAAGCTATTCTGTGGTACCATGGTTCTAGGTTGGGTGAACAGGCTATGTTAGCACCATGAGCCCCCTGCCAACACACTGAGGTGGGAACAGCTTCCTGATATTACCCCTAAACACTGACATCCTCCCAGCTCACCTACTCAGCCTCTTCAAACATGGCAGAAGAGGAAACAAAGCAGAAAAAAAATAGGACATCACATACCCAGTGGGGTTCTAAATTTAATCATTATGGGGGATACCAAACATCTCATCTCAGGCTTCTCTTGCTGGGAAGTAAGAAGTGCAAAAAGAAAAACCCAGCATACAGGGATTTATGAGGATGTAGCTTAGAAAATGACGGGGAATTGATCAGAGAAGAATTAGCTTCTAGAATTAGATTCTAGAATAATTAAGATATAGTAAAATTAGAATAATCCAGAATTAGATTCTAGAATTGTAGAATTAGAATGGTTTTCGCAGTTCTGGCTGTACTCACACTACCCTTGCACTGAAGTGTCCTCATCACAGGCCAAATCCTGCCAGATGAACCCAGGATCAAGCAGGACCTGCCTTTCTCTGGTGTTTAAGCATCATTGGCTGCTGTTCTTTGGGAGAAGTGTGAAGATCTCCTACCTGGCAATCTCAGCTCTGAAGAAGCCCTTGCAAGTCAAAAATGAGCATCCACCACCTGTTCATGAAAGGACTCAGAGATGTTTTGTCCATGTTGCAGACAGAGACATGGAACAAGTTTTTCAGGGTTCCACAGGGCTCCTAAAAGTAAGTTATAGTTTCCTGCTGATTAAACCAACCGTTTCCTCAGGAGACACTTCCAACCCTTCTTTGGAGGATTTGTCTCTCTTTGCAAGCTCAAAGAGTGAAAGAGTCTGAATGGCAATGGCTGGGAATACAGGGGAAGTAGGAAATACATCTCCAGGCTCCTTTTGCACTGGAAATGTTCAGTTCACTGGCATCTCATGGAATCATAGAATTGCAGAACACCCTGAGTTGAAAGGGACCCACAAGAAACAGGACAGCCCCAAGAATCTCACCATGCGTCTATAATTACTTAACCAATTTCTGCAACAACCAAAGAAATTAAATACATTGTAATAGAAATATATGTACATATAAATGCATACATAAATATAGCTGCATATATAAATGTATGAATGAATATGCATTATATGCAAACATATATATATTTCTAAAAATACATTTATATATGCATTTATACATTATATTGGTTTAGGGAAAAAGATAAAGGCAACAGCTGCTGCTTCAAACGAGAAAATAAAAGCCCTGGAACAAATTTCTCAGACTCCTGTAGGGCTCTCTTTTACAGCAGCTCTCCCAGGCATAAAAAGAAATTTTTCCTGCCCTGGGTAGAAGGGCATATCAGCCCTCCAGCTCCACTGTTACGTCATTTAATGCCTATTGCCTGGATTAATAGGCCTCTCAATTGAAAATACTTTTTGGAGCAGAACTTGGCTGCAGCTGTTTTCCTTTCTGGGGATCTCCTACAGTGCTCTATAAAGCAGCAGATTAAATACTGATGGAGCAGTGCTGGGAAAGAGCAATTGTAGCTGTGGTGATTGTTCATACTTATGCCTGGACATTAGAGCTCAGCATCTGAGTGAGAGAATATTAGTTGAGATGATGGGGTCGTGCTTTGGTGTACCCAGACTCATATTTAGGAGGTATAAATAGAGCAGCAAACACCTTCACAGGGCTAAAGGTACATTAATTATACTTTCTGTGACAGTCTGTAGTCTTGGTAGAGATAGATACACTGGTGATACATCCTAGCCTTGAAAATCCAGGTGCTCATTGGATTTATTAACAGGAGAATGGTTTCTCTTGAAACAAAGCCATTTTAGGATGTTCGATACATAATTGATCCTGTAATATATAATTTGGATCAGCATCACTGCTTCTCATTCTCCTGAAGATATTTAGCAAAGTCTGATTTGTTTATAAGAGTCCTGGGTGAGAAGATTTTGGGGAAAGGAATGCTATCCTGTCCCTCTTCCCTCGCTCCTCATCCAAAGCCACTGGGTGTAGGATCTTTGCGAGTATGGGCAGCATTGGTCAAACACAGATTTTTGTGAAGCACAGAAAGCCCAGCTGGCAGCAGCTGCTCTCTGAGTGCCCCCACACCCTCCCACCCCAGGAACTGGGTCCAGTGCTCTGGGACACACAGGCTGGTGGGAAGCAGCATCATCCCCTCGTGATGCCAAGGCTGCGGTCAGCAGGAGCCATGGCATGGCAGGATGTTTACCAGAGTGAGTTATGCTGGGTGCTGATCCTCATCTGAGGTGCTGATCTATGTCGTGGTCTGCCTTGCAGAGAGGCCAGGATCATTTTCCTTGGGATTGCTCTGTTGTCTGGGTCTGGGGATGGAGGTGAGGAGATTTCCTCATTCTCCTCTGCCCACCTTGGCCAGGCACTTTGAATTGTTCATTCATTACCTGTGATGTGGCTGTGCTTGGCTTGTTAATTATCAGCACCATCAGCCTCAAGTAGCACGAGGTCTCACAGCTATCAGCACAGGATGGGTTAGCAGGAATTTTCCATCCATCCCTGGTCCAGAAAGTCCTTCCTACTGCCATCTTTGTGTGCAGGTTGCCCAGAGATGTTCCACAACATCCTCCCCATCCCTGGAGGTGTTCAAAGCCAGGTTGAATGGAGCTCTGAGCAACCTGGTTTAATGAAGGGTGTCCCTGCCAGTGGCAGAGGGGTGGAACAGGATGATCTTGAAGGTCCCTTCCAACCCAAACAATCCCAGGATTCTATCATTGTATTTTCAATTGCAGCCCAGAACAGTGCTCCAAAGGGATATCCAGTAAAGATTCGGACAGTGACTGGCCTGACAGAGGTCACTACTATTTTCTTGCAACCAATATCATGGAGTGGTGCTTAAAATACTGCAGCATCCTGGGCTTGGGCAGTAACCTCAAACTCCCTGGGGACAGAAATGTTCTGAGAGGCAGCCTCGTGTTTTAGCTCAAGCTGAGAGGGGTCAGAATCACAGAGTCAGTGATTTGGGTTGGAAAAGGGCCTCAAAGAGCATCTCATTCAAGCCCCCTGCCATGGGCAGGAACACCCTCCACTACACCAGGTTCCTCAGTTCCTTCCAGCCTGGAACATCCACAGCTTCTCTGGGCAATCTCTGGGCAGAGAAGATATTTTTTACCTCATCCAAACAACCTCTTGCATGGGAAGGTCACCAATCCATATCTTCTGCCGTCCTAGAAACAAGCAGTTTGAGAGGAAGTAGCTGTCAAGGGGAGGAGAGCAGTAGGAATCTGAGAGCAGATCTCATGCTAAACCCAGGCTTTCTAAAGCCTTATAAATGTCAGCCTTGTTTGTTTTCAAGTAGGTGGTGGGAATAGAGCAAAGGCTGCTCTGTGTTGCTTCAGTCTGACTAATGCTGCCAGAGCCAGGCTGGTGAGCTGCTGATGAAAATGTAACTCAACAGGTCTCTGACACCTTTAAACACCTCTCCCTGCTTCCCTAGAGGAAACCTGGATCTGAGGTCCGCAGGGATGATGTGAAATGGCAGCAGAGGCGTCCCAGAGGGACGTGCAGCCAGAGGCTCGTAAGGGAAAGAAGCAAAGTGGTGATGCTGTCTGGAGACAGAATTCCCAGGGGTGTAGGAAGCTCGACTAAACAGCTTTTCACTCTCTGTTCACTCCACTGAGGTCACACAGCCACAAAAACCAGGAGCTCCTCTTGGTCACTCCCCCTTCAGCAGTGCCAGCCTACTCGTCCTGGGAGCAGGAGATGTCAGGGTTTGAAGAGCATCATCAGGATAATAGCACAATTGCTGTTTTACTCCTAAATTATGCATCACCCCCCAGCACACGCTCCCAGCAGGTGTCTGTCTCCGAGCTGTACAAGGCCACTGTCAGCTCCACGCTTGTCACCAAGCTGGAGCAGCTGAACAGGAGATGGTCCCACCTCTCCTGGGTGCTCCCAGGCATTTGAAACATGCAGTTAGGTCTGCAAACTGAGAGCCATCACTGGTGGAACAAGTGGGGACCAGAACTGGTAACAACTGAAGGAAGGTGACCTCAGTGTGCTGTGAAGAGGGGATGGTCAGAACTTTTTAAACCAATCAGAGCAGTCTCACCTATTTTATATTGTCATTGAAAAACAATTTTATATTGTTTTCTGAGACCAAAAGAAAGGGTTTCTTTTTGCATAAGTAGCTTTCCTGAGTGTCTGTTGGGTCATGGTCTAGCTCTGCCAGGATTATATTGGCTTTTCTGCAGCACAATCAATACAATTCTTTCCAGTTTAATTTATATATATTTTTTTGGTCAAGTGAGAAAGTGGAGCCATCCAAAAAGAAGCTGAGCACTGAAATAGGAGAGTCACAGTGCTTTTGTGCTACCTCACTGAGGTCCATTTTTCGTGTGGATCATGACCTGTGGTCCCCTTACACAGCAGGACTGTGTTGGTTCAAAGCATGGTGTGACTTACATGTGCCTCACTAGAAAAAAGGTCTTTTCTTATTGTGGTGCATTCACAGGTCTGGCACAAACCCATAAGTGCCCCATAACTGGTAAAGACAGGGCTGAAGCTGAACTTATCTCCAGGGAAGGAGCAGAACTGGAGAAGGGAATTTAGCGAAGCTCCTTTAATGTGGATGATGAATGCCTGACCTAAGGGGACTGACTGCAGCAAGTGACCTTTCCGACATCAAGACTCCTTCACCACAGCCTGAATTATCCTGTGATCCTGGCAGAAAGCACCCTGGGATCTGTCATTCTAGATTCAAAATGCCTATTAAGGCCATCTGCCCCAGGCCTGACCCTGTTTGCTTTCTGAGCCCAAATAGGTGCCATGGTCATTTCTGGAAGATGGGGAGCACTGCCCTTACATACACAGCCCACGCAAAACCTCTTTCCAAACATCCAACCCACATTTCACCTTTTTTTCTCCTTGCACTCTCCTTTGAGCCGATCTTTCCAAAACACTGACCCAGTGACCCCATTCCCTCCCCCACCCCCCGGCCCTGCCCCCAGTAGGTCTCCAATTAAATCCAAAATTGCCTCTGCACAAAAGCAGCTCTGTCAGCTCCATTCAGAGAGGAACAAGTGGCCTGACTGAATAGCTTTGGGTGCATTGGAAGCCGAGAAACAGTGTGGTCTTGTGTTAAAGTTGAATGGTGGTGAGGGGGGCGGTTGGAGGTTGAGGGGGAGCCTTGAATCAGTTAAAGTAATTATTGAGTCATTCAGGAGGCTGGGGATGGAGCAGGATTCTTCTCCAACAAAGCCCTGCAATAGACACATAAGGCATTTCACCCCTTAAGGACGTCTTGGGCAGAAAAGGAAAGTATCAGGTATAAAGCAGTAATTTGTACAAGTCAGAGCTATTGTGGTACTCTGGCCTCTGGTTCCTCTTTCCAGATGGTTGATCTTGGACCTCACTCTTCTTCACTTCTCTTTTCAATTCAGGGAGCCCAAAGATCTGATTCAGTTCTTGTGGTGCAGGGGGGAACAGCTGGGGGTGTTTATGTACATCCTGCAGACAAGGGATTCGATTGCTTTGTGTGTCCTGGAGTCATCTCGGCGGTGACAGCCAGGGAAACGCTGTCAGGATCATTACACAGAAAGCTCTATCATTTGTCTGACAGTTAACACTAATCTGACAGCCTCCTGAGCAAAGTACTCTGGGTGTAACCCAAACCCTAAAAACTGTCACCCATCAACTCAGCGGGAAGACCACATCTGTGGACGTGTCAGTGCCATCCATCACAAACCAGCCCACAAGGGACAGGGACAGAGGAGACAGCCATTTAAAAGGCCAGGAGAGGAACTGTCCAGCAGGAAGATGGGGCAGCAGTCCAAAAACAGCAGTGGCTTTCTACAGAGGTTCCTCTGCTGCTGCAGGGCATGTGCATCTCTCCCCAAGCCAGCTGTGATCCAGGGGCAGGAAAACAGGCTCTTACTCTGTCACAGACAGCATTAGCCCAGTAGCATGGCATCCACTGCAGGCTGCCTCTCTCTCCTCTCAGAATATCTCAAGACATTTTTGGACAAACTTTCAGTGAAGAGACTCATGTTGATGCTATACATGCCAGACCATATCATGCTTATCAATCAGAGCACACCGAAAGGACAAGATTCGTAGCAACAACTTAGTTCCTCTACTCATTCCAGGTCAGGGAAGACTGTTTAAATGTTCTTTTTTCAGTGTTTTGACTGTTCACACTAAAATGTGAGTCCTTAGTGAGTAGCCCGCCTCAGGTAATGATCCAATGCAATTTGGTTTTTTTCCCTACTGAGAGATTAGGATTTCAATATATTTATTAGTTATTTTCCCTCTTTCATTTCCCTTGTTCTTTTTCCTTGGTGAATGCAATTATTTTTTTCAATGTCACAAAAGGCAAGAAGAGCCATTTGAATGCCATGCTCGTTATTGATACCAAACCAGAGCATTCACAGATTGCTGCTCCTGCTCCTGCTCCTTCTTGGACAGTGTGTGACAGTCCTGCTGTCAGAAACACTCTCATGTGAGGGTAAAAACCAGTGCACATTAACTCTCCTTGCTCCCAGAATCTGTTTTTCCTGCCAATGAAATATTCACTGTGTTTGTTACTATTTATTCACGCTGCAGCAGTTTCCACTCAAGAGAAACTATTAATCTCCCATGCACTGGGCATGTCTAGCATGGAAGAGGTTAATCATAGAGATTAAGAAACCAGAGTAATTAGATATCTGCTAGAGGTTTTTAAAAAAACATGAGCAAATATTTATACAAGATCAGAGATTTTTAGGATTGTGACATGATTACCTCTTTCTCTCCCTTTGGGCTACAAAGTCACAACTTTGCAGAGTTTTTCACTGGCAAAGACCCTAAATATCAGCTGCGTGCTTTTCCCCCTAATTACCAGTGTTGATAATAACCCCACTAAAATTCAGCATAAGGTGCCATAGAATGGTTTGGGTTGGAAGGGACCTTCAAAATCACCCAGTGTGGGTCCCACAGGCAGAGACACCTTCCACCAGACCAGGTTGCTCCAAGCCCCATCCAACCTTGAACACCTGATGCATCCACGCACACAGTCCTAGCAGGGAATTGTTGAAGTCCAGGAATATTTAATCATTCTATTTTTGCTTAGGTAGGCCATGCTCATGTGTCTAAGATGCTTCCAGAGTGTGGCACGATGTGGAAAGGACTTACCCAGGTTTCCTTACAGCTCTGTGCTGTGCTAGTGCAGAAATTTTCTTAGATAGTTCTGAAATTATTTTCACTCCTGGAAACTCCCTCTTGCTGCCTGACACAATCTTGGGCTCGACCTCTCCTTTCCCGCACCTCTCTGCTCCTCAGGCTGATCTCAGGCAGCTCGGGGTTGATCCCTCCCCTCTCACAATAATTAAATGTGCTGAGCCTGACAACCTGCTGAGTCACGGTTTGGCACAGCCCAAGGCAGTGTCATCCCCCAGAAGATGCTCACGGGATCCTTGCACGTGTGAATCTGTGACAGCAAGCACGTGCAAAGGCTGCCAGGGGACTTCTCATGGCTCTCATGACACACCTTCCTCACCAGGAGCAGAGGCCAAGGTTTTTGGAGCAAAACCAGGTTTTTAAGCAGACAATTTCCTGGTTCATCCTGTGACCAGAACTGACACGAATGACAGCACCAAGACAGCAGATAAATCCCGGCTAAATCCACCAAAACCAGCAGCACGACTCAAGCTGAGCTCATCTGAAAGCAAAGGTACTTCATGCCATTCTTACAACAGGCAATTAGCCACAGAGTGTTAATGACTTGGCTGGCCTTTGTGGGAACTGCTCCCAGGTGGAATCAGAGCCACTGGAGCCTGACTCATCGACGCTGTCCTGTCAGAAATATTTTGTACCTCAAGCCCAGAAAAGGCCCATTATCTTGCAGCTGAGTTTGCAGTCACTGCAGCTCTGGAAGCTCTGCTTCACTGCTACGGCATCCTGCAGGTGCCTAAGCAGCTGTGAAAGAAGTGTCACCTCCTGGTTGTGCCACCAAGCTGGAATGAGAATTCCAGCTAAGCGTTTGAGACTCCTGTCTGAGCGTTTCCTGCCCTAAAAAAACCTTGATCACTTTGTTCATTGCTTGTCTTTGGCCCAGCAGAGGCAAACCAGGGTTCATATCTCATCAGCTTAATGATTTTAGCGAGGTTATTGCTCTAAATGAATCATGGGTGTGGCCCTTTGTGGTTGTTCAGTACCTGATGGAACGGGGTAGAGTTTTAGCCACAGCTTTTAAGCCCTTCCATTACACTTTAAAAGTCCTTCATTTTACAGTCCTTTTCTCCATCCTCTATAAAGAGAAGGGCAGGTTTACAACATCCATCACAGTTAACAGGGTGAAATAGGGCAGGGGAGTTGATACTTGCAATTGTGCAGGAGCCAATTAAGGTTTTTAAGCAGAACATTCAAGTCATAAGACACTTATCACCCTTTTGGAACCCATCCTGGAGCAGCTACCTTCTGTTTTCCCAGCTTTACCTCTCTCCCTCCTTGGCTCCAGGTCCATTTGCCTCTAGGCTGTTCCTCCCTTTCTGTGAGCTTGATGTGAATTTAAAATATCGCTTTCAAGATTTGGGGAATAATCACAGAATCCCAGAATCATTACTCAGGAAAAGACCTCTGAGATCATTGAATCCAGCATCTGACTGATCCCCACCTTTTCAACCATCCCAGATCACTGAGTGCCACATCCATTTGTCCCTTGAACATTTCCAGGGCTGGTGACCCCACACCTCCCTGGACAGCCCCTTCTAATGCCTGACCACCCCTTCCTTGAAGAATTACTGCTCATATCCAACCAAACCTCCCCTGGCACAGCTTGAGGATGCACCCACTTGTCCTGGTGAATGGCTTTATTCTAAGAGGATGGAAAAAATAAAAACACCGAGGTTTTTTTCCCCTTTTCTCTCAATTTCCAGAATTATTTCATGATTCTCTTGAAGTCATATATGAGGCACAGAGGAAACAGAGTGGGCAGAGCTTGTCAAGGTAAGTGAAATGCATTATGCCTCTACAAGGTACCAGCTGACTGTATCATTAAGAGCAATGGTAATAAAAAATGCAGCTCTCTCTCACCTTTAGGGGATTTGAGTCACTGACATTTTAATTAACAAGGTTCCTGTCTCCCAGCATCAAATCTACAGCCTGCACATCTTCTCCTTGCTGGAATAGATGGAGATCAGGTGTCCTTTGCCACAACGATTCCATGTGGAATGATACGTCCTGGGCACCAGGGACTCATCTCAGGAAGAGCCATACATGGAAAGTGATGATCTTTCCCATTTTAGGAGCAAAAAATCCAGAGGAAGGAGTTGCAGAAAGCAGGCTGAGGGCAGCCAGTCCACATGAGTCACAAAGAATGGTCACCAAACCCTTGATTTATCAAAATATACGAACTTGGAAACAAGTGAGCAGATGGGAAGTTTAAAGAGGTGAAACTGGGGACCAAGCCTGTCGCAAAAATCTGGTTATGGTGATTGTAAATGACTCTAGACCACAACCAGAAATCTTTCTGCAGTCTCTTTTCACAGCCTCCCAAGCCATGTAACAGGCTGGCCAACACCTGTGTTCTGTCTGTCGTACAGATGAAGCAAGAAAGATCTCCCCTTTTTCTTCCCTGACATTCATGGAGGTAAAAAATTGCACCAAAAATGAATGAAACCCAATTTTTTTGTTCCTTTTTGCTGCTCAAGACAAGAAATATTTGATGCAAGGAGGAACTGGGAGATGGCTGGAAAGAGGCCAAGGAGAGAAAGGATGAGGATGGCTTTGGGTCTAATAGAAAAGCCTGTAGACAAAGAAAAGAGAGAACATGGATAATCCCAGGATCCATGCTGGAAGAGCCCAGAGACAGGTGAGATTTGGACAGATGCTACCAGGAACCAAGTTATATCCAGCTCCTCTATCAACCTGGCTGACACATCTACCAATCAAGCCCTTCACCCACCATTCCCATCAGTGCTCATGAAAAAAACTTGGCATTAACTCATGATATGGAGCACAAATAGGAATTCAGAAGGGAAATAAAATGTCTTTGTGTGTGGTGTGTGTTCTAAACTGTGATAACGAATCACAGAAGGGGCAGATGCTTCTCTGTCATTGGAAAATGTTAAATTGGACTGGATCTAATTCTCCTGCTTAGTCTGAGTTAGGGGGCTCTGAGAAACTGCTGATTGTAGCTCCCTCCTTTGCTCCACACAGATGGTAGATCATCATGTTCCCTCCTGGCTTTGAAATGGTTTTGTGGAGTGAGGCCTCGGGGGTCCTCTGTTCTCTGTGCTGCCCAGCAGCAAGGAGCACAAAACATGTTTAAAGCACCTTTATTTGCTATATATTTGGTTAGGAAATCTCTTCAGCTAGAAATGATCCCAGGTTAAATTCAGCAGAATTGTTTGAGCACCCCCA
This sequence comes from Nicator chloris, assembly GCA_013400495.1. Lineage (NCBI taxonomy): Eukaryota > Metazoa > Chordata > Aves > Passeriformes > Pycnonotidae > Nicator > Nicator chloris. The sequence continues at coordinate 153,037 of WAAE01000658.1, forward strand.
TAATACAGATCAGAGAATCACAGAATGGTTTGGTTTGGAAAAGACCTTAAAGCTCATCCAGTTCCAAACCCCCTGCCATGAGCAGGGACACCTTCCACTAGAGCAGGTTGTTCTGAGCTCCATCCAACCTGAACATGGTGGAAATAAGGACATGAGGTCCCATCCTCCAGGCTCATGCATTTTGAAAGTCAGCCCATGCAGCCATAAGACAGAAGTTGACTTCTGCAGACTCTCAGGGTGTTGATGAGATCTGAGATTGTCCTTTCCCTGCCCCCTGAGAGTCACAAAACCCTTTTTTTGACTCCAATATAAACCTGTACAGCTCTTTCATAACAGCACATTTGCCTCCGGGTATTACCTTGTCTCGACACAATCCATTTTTAAACACCAAAGCTGCCAGTTGGCGCAGGGTTGAATTGTGTGTCTGGAAACCAAATGGTTCTTTGAAAATTGACAAAATTGTATTTACAAGAGCAGGCACTCCATCAGCGCTGTCAAATTAATTTTTAAGACGTGATCTTTTTGATGAACTGCTTTTCTTTCCTCACCTTCTGGCACAAAGGTCATCTCTGAACTCTGTTTCATCATAGTTCATTTATAACCACCTTTAAAATATTTATAAGGATAACTTATCTGTTGTTTCCACAATGCCTTCTTTCCTCCCTTAAAACTTAACTTCATCCATCCCACTGGAAGGCACGGACCACCAGTTGGTTATTTGGATGCCTCTCTTGAAAGCAGAGCTTTGCAGGTGCAACTTCTCTTTGCAAATTTGACATAAGCAGCAGATCACGTTTGACCTTTGAGGACCATTTTGACTTTTTAGGAAAAAAAAAGTTGGTTTTTATTATTATTTTATTATTGCATCAATGTTACTTGGTTTTGAGGCACCACAAGGCAGTGTAAGCTCTTTAACAGAGATGGAGAGAGAATCCCAAGTGGATTTTGGCATTGTCTTGTGTATGCAGTGGTGGTGAGTGGGATTTAGGGGACCAAGACACTCTTGTCACCAGGTCCATTGACTTCCTGCACCAGGACATAACAGCCAAACATGCCCAAACACCTGGAATTGTTGATCCTTGGATGCTATCCATAGCCAAACCCATATTTTCTAAATCTAGTCCACTGGTCACAAAGTGGTGACCCTGGGATAGAAATCTGTACAAAATCCCACACAGATATCACAGGCAGGCAGAAGTGGAAGGTGGAATCAAACCAGTTTTGATGTGTTCTTTCCAACTTCATAAACATGTGAAGGAGCCTGGTTTCCCAAACCATTTCTCTGTTTCATCTCTGAGGTCTATGTATAAACAGAAAGAGGATTGTGCACTGTTGGTGTAACAGCAGGTAGAACAAGGGGAAAAAGAGTGGAGGCAAATAAATACAGTGATAAAATTTTTGTAACTCGCAGGACCATCACATCTATTGTCTGCAGCATCCAGTGGTTCCTGCATGGAGCTGAATAACTTGAAGCTGGACTAGGACCTGTCTTTCAAAACCACAGGCAGCTTGGACTTAGACATTTTGAGCAATGGAAAATCTACCACTTCCCTTGGGAAGCTGCTGTAGTAGTTAATTAATTTTTGCTGCTAAAAATGTTTGCCGTGGTTCCAATTTGTATTTGTCTACGTTGCTCCAAGGAAGGATTTCATCAAGACTGTTAGGAGTTCCTGGCACTTGCACTCCACCTTCATAAGATCTTCTTCAAACACTTGATGAGTATTAGAGAAACCTCACAACATCCCTGTGAGACACAAAAACGTAATTACTGCAGCACGTTCCATGGATGAGCACAAAGGGAGAGAGGAATTGAAATTCTACTCAGGCAAAGCTGAGAGGTGAATCAAGTGGGATTCCCAGGAACAAAAGCTACCACCTCCATTCCCTGCTCCGTGGCACTGTCTCCTGCATCCATGCTTGAGGCACAGTCACAGTAATGTGTCCTTCACAACTCAAAGACAGCCCCAGAGAGGGGAACTCTGCAGTGCTGAGCAGCTCCAGGAAGAACTGAGGCCAGCAGGAGCAGGCAGGTTAGATCTCTCTTTTCTCTGTTCCTGGAATCTTGCACTGATCCACACAGGATCGCTTTGCATTGTGAAGTTTGATAACAGGAGATACTTAATGGAGAGTCTGGCTTCTCCTCCCCAAAGCCAGCAAGGAACACAGGAGTTACTGTAAAAATACTGGCAACTTCCAAGATATCTCACTCAGGTTTGTAATTCCCTGAGGTCCTTTAACAAATCCCTCATCCCTGTTCCATGTTATCCACTAACTCAGTCAGTGACTGGCACTTTTTGTCTCCATGAACATTTTCTCCATTGCTCAGCCTCCAATGTCACCCACTCTTCTCAAATGGGATTATATGACATGGTTGGCTTGATGACCTAGAAGGTCCCTTCCAGCTTTATGTTGTAGTAGAATATTAATGACTCTGCTAATTCAGAGCTGTCTGACCTCCACTCTGTACAGCCACAAGCTAGATGATCTCTCTCTCATTATAGCTGTCATGCTCTCAAATAACCTGTTCATGCAAAATGCATGCACAGTTTTCTCCTCCTCCCTGCAATACAGAGATTTCTCTCTACCAAAAAAAAAAAAAAAAAATAAGAAAGGCAGGCACTGCTCTGATTATCTTCTCTGTAAAACATTTTGGACGTTATTTCCTTTTTATCCCAAAAGCAGGGATATAACTATGAAATAAACAGAGTTCTTGGTGTGAAATAATTGGACTTAAAATCTGGAAGGAATTTAATGGGATTCATTTGTCTCATACACCCCCCACCTCCCAACCAGTGCAAGCAAGGGCTCGATGAGTTGTCAGGGAAGGAAAGAGGCTGCTCCTGCTCCTGCAGATAAGGATGGCTCCTGCTTCAAGAATGCAATTCCCTGCCTGTCACCTTGGAAGCTCAACCAATTTAGGCAACTTCAGGTACCCCTGTGCCCCACCTGCAGCAGAAATATCACAAAATCACCTGGAGTTCTCCTTCCAGCACTCAAATGAACGGCCAAAAAGGGTGGAAGAGGGTGAAAAGTGGAGCACACCATATTCATTGTCCAGTGCCACCTCTGAGGAGCAGTGCAGGCACACCAAGAGCTTTTCTTTAACTCTGAGGAGTTCGGAGCAGACCCCCAAACTCTCTGCCCCTTGTTAGACCTCGCAGGGTGATCTAAGAGTCAAAATGATGGACCAAACTCATGGCATGTGCTGTGCAGGCATGTGAAAGCTCTTCACTTTACCTTAAGATCTCGTAGGAAATGCATTCACGGAATTGTTGTATGGAATTAGTAATAATGACAATAATTACAATGGATTTTTTTAAAGACTTGTCAGCAGATTTTAGGAATGTAAATTTTATGCCTTACAGATTCAGGCCTTTAGCAACAGTTAGGCCAAAAAAGAGATGTCAGGGGAACAGGAATTAAAGAGATGGGTGAGTGTGGAAGGAAAAAAATCCTACCACCTGTACCCCACAGCAATATCAGATTGATTCATACTTCAAAATGGGCTGGAAGTTAGATTTACTCTGACCAAGGACAACAACTATTTGCAATGATACAACAGACTTTAAATCTTGTGTCAGAGCCTGGGCAATGGGCAATTTCTTCCCTGGAGCAGTGTTTTCTGGCATTGGACCCCTGCTCATGCTAAAGTTCCCATTTGCAGGTAAAATAAGACCCTCATTTCCTTGCAACTTAATATCTGAAGCTTGGGAAAGATTTACTCCTACCAGGCTGGCCATCTGCTGTCTTTCCTTAGTCTCTTCAGACTTCTAAAGATATCAGCAATTTTCCTCCCTGTCTGTCAATTTTATAGAAATGATACTGCCTTTGCATTTCTCTCCTGAACTATTTCTATTACATTATTGTACTTCCTTTGTGGTAATTCTTGATTAACATTCTCATTAAAATCGCTTTTACAGGCAGCTCTGTGGCATATTCTGATTTTCTGGAGCTCAATCCTTAAACATCTCCAGTTCCAAGCTCGTGTCTAGTCAACATCTGCCTCTTGCCAATAGTCTAAAACCAGTAAAGTCTTGTACAAACACAGAAATTTTGCAGATCGGTGGGAAATCTCAAAGGAAGCCCAACTGGGAAGCCACACGTCCTTACAGATATTATTTTACAATGTGCATAAATCCTCATCCCATCGCAGGATGCAAGTATTTTCTAAAGAGAATAGAGACAGATTTTTTTTTTTTAAAGTAATCAGAATATTGAAAAACCAGCAGAATTTAAAAAAAGGAAAAGAAAACCTTAAAAATTCAGTCCCTGTTTTCTCAGAATGGTGGAAGCCTGAGCTCTTCCTGTGCCCAGGCAGTTGAAACAACATTGGGAAGGGTCTGCAGGGACCATTTGACTGATAGAGATGAACGATTTGGTTAAGGGAAAGGTCTTCCTAATTTCTTTCCAACCGTGATCCAAGGGCAAAAGCCACTGCAGAACAACAAACTCTCTTAGTGAAAGACCTGCTGATCAACAGGGAAGCATCAAGCACAATATTTTGTTTCAGTGAAGTATTTGGCATGTCCTGCAGTGATCAATGCCAGAGCTTTGGAGGGAACGATGGCAATGGACTATAATTAGCTGTGATAACTCCTTACAATAACAACCATATTCTGGTTTGAATTATTCATGGTCCACTGTGTTATTTATGGCAGTTGCAGCCTTTCCTTTCCTCTGGTAATGTGCAGTGGTTACGTTTTGGGTATTTCTCTCTTTCTTTGTTTTTTTGTTTTGTTTTGTTTTGTTTTGTTTTTGTGGGTTTTTTGGGGGGTTTTTTTGTTTTTTTTTGGTTTTGTTTTTTTTTTTTTCCAGACAAAATGTTTTAATTGCTAAGCATGGGAATAAATAAATAAATAAGATTCAGAAAAAGGGGAAAAAAAAAATTTTCAGCAAGAATCAAGTTTTCATTTTCAGTAGGGGGTGAGCAGGGAGCAACAGGCTGTGAATTTCCGTGTTCTTCATCAATTCCATACCTTTCTGACAAGGCAGGGTATGGACTGCCTAATTGGTAGCAAGGAGGGACTGTTTCTTTGGGGAGAGCCAGGCTCCTCAGCTTTCTCAGCACGATTTCTCACCGAGCAGATGGAGGGATTCAGCTTTCCCCCGAGGTTCCCCGAATGAAGCACCCGAGGAAGTGCTTGGTCAACGTTCTGCGTCTGACTGATGTCTCTACTCCCAGCAAATTGACCCAACGGCCGGGATTTCTCTCTTTTTATCCTGAGAGATGCATTGTTTAGTTAAGTTCCAGCTAGAAAAAGAGATGAGGGAGGTATTACGCATTAAAAATTAATTTACATTGGCAGCCCAAGATAATGAAGTTCTCTATTCACAGAACAGGCACTTAAGGGCTGCTGCTTCAGTTTCTTGTTGCTCCACCTCCCATCCTTGTCCTTAGGAGAAAATTTCCTTAGGAGAAACTTTCCTGGGAGAAGAGGAGGTCTCTGCCTTACTGCAGGGAGTTTTACTTGTCTTTTGGCTTTGAAAGGATCAGTCCTCCAGAAAGTCAGAGAAATAACTTCACTTTCCTGTAGAATCAGGAGTTTTAGGGAAAGCAAAGCAGTCTGCAAACCTGAGCTGAGGCAGATTGATATTCACAGCAAAGCTCCTTCCTCCTATACAGTGGCATATACATCTTAGAATTATTTCAGCCCTGGAAGTGTCCAGGGCCAGGCTGGATGGGGCTTGGAGCAACCTGGGACGGTGGAAGGTGTCCCTGCCATGGCAGTGGGGCTGGAACAGGATGAGTTTCAAGGTCCCTTCCAACCCAAACCATTCTAGGATTCTGTAGGAACCTTTAAATGTCATTTAGTCCAACACCCACATTTTGAGGATCTGTGGGGATCTAAGGACAAGAATTAATGATATTTATTTCGCCAGATAGTCCTCCAGCAATAAAAAACTTCCTATCAACAAAATCCAATTTTCACCAAGATCTAGAACACCATTTCAGAGGTTTTCTGTACCCAGATTTTACAAACCACTGGCCCTTTGCAGAAGCTTCCACACAGAGCTGTTCTGAACTGAAATGTTTCTTTCCAAGCTGTGAAGTAATCCCCATTTTGCATCATCAGGTTGGAAATACTGCTTCTCACCACATCCTCCCTGAAGAAAAAATGCTACCAAAAGGGAATGAGAGTAATCTAACAGTCATATGAATTAATTAATTAATAAATAACTTGTTAAGAGACTGATGAAGGAGCTGTTATCTCAGCTACTGATACATGGCATGAAGCTCTATGTTGTAAAAAGCTCACTGTGCACACTCTTTACTAATTATCATTTACCCAGAGCAGAGGAAGGGCCCTGGTAACACTGATCACAGAATCAAAGAATCAAAGAATGGTTTGGGCTGGAAGGTTCCTTTGAAATCATCTTGTTCCAACCCCGGCCATGGGCAGGGACACCTTCCACCGTCCCAGGTTGCTCCAAGCCCCATCCAACCTGGCCTTGAACACTTCCAGGGATGGGGCAGCCACAGCTTCTCTAGGAAACTTGAGCCAGGGCCTCACCACCCTCACAGCCAAGAATTTCTTCAAAGTGTCCAGTCTAAACCTACTGTCTTTTGAAGCCATTCCCCCTTGTCCTGTGGCCAAAAGCCCCTGTCAATGGTCTCTCTCCATCTTTCCAGTCTGCTCCATTCAGGTCCTGGATGGCCACAACTAGGTCGCCCCACACCTCCTCTTCTCCTGGCTGAACAATTCCAATTCCCCCAACATTTCCTCACAGCAGAGCTGCTCCATCCCTCTGATCTCCTTGGTGTCTCCTCTGGGCTCTCTCCATCAGGTCCATGTCCTTCCTGTGCTGGGCCCCAGGGCTGGAGGCAGCTCTGCAGGTGGGGTCTCACCTGAGCAGAGCAGAGGGGAAGAATTCTCCCCTTGCCTGCTGCCCACACTGTGGGAACAGCCCAGGATCCCTTTGGCTATTTGGGCTATTTTTGGCTGGTCCCTGCTCAGCCTCCCATCCCCAGCACCCCCAATCCCCATCTCTGATAGCCCAAGGGCGTTACTGGGTGCTGGATTTCTGGACACTTTAAAGTCAAATAACACCACCAGATATTTGGCACTGAAAGAGCTTTTACAGAACTTGGCTTTGAGGTCTGCCAGCTCCAGAGGTGATCTCTGTGAGCCCTGGAGACCGAGAGAGGACGGACACTGTGTTCTACCAACAAAGACTCTGCCTTGAGTTTACGATGCGTTTCAAAAGCACCCTCCTGGTTGCATAACACTGTCCTGAGTCTTGCCCCCTACGGTGGGAAAAAGAAACACCCCTCAAGGGATCCTTCCAGGCTTCCCTGAAATTTAAAAGCTGTGGCTTGACGATTCAAATGAGACAGGAAGGTGAAATTCTGAGGGTGAAGGAGGGTGAGGAAGTCACAGGACCGTGTCTTTAGGAGAGCTCCCTGTTCCCAGCCATGCAGAGGATGTGTGAATCACTGCTGAACGGTCTGCTGAGCTGACTGTGCAGCTTTCACCCCCGCTGCTGCCTCTCTCCACCGGCAGCAACTGGGGCAGAGGACACATTCAGGAGCTGCTGAATATAATTAAGTCTAATTGCAAAGTTAATTGTCGAGGAGAAGGGAGGTGGGGGAGAAAAACAAACAGCGTGAAGCTAAGTGAGGATATCAGAGCTCAGCAGTCTGATACCCTCAAGATAGAGCTGGAATTCAGCTTCCTTGCCCCATATTCACTGCATCCTCCTCTGTGTGTGTCTGCCACTCCTTGCTTCCCTCAATGAACACCAGTGAGTGCCAAACCTCTCTCTCCCCAAGAAAGGATCAGCTCTATTAGCAAATAAAGCACCACACAGCTCTGCAGAATTCACTTGAAAACTTGTTCAGGCTGGGACTCAAGGAGAACCAGGGCGTCTTGGTACTAGGAGGACTTTTTTTTGGCTGCATCACAAGCCTGGCTGTCCGTGGTTATATTCCCAGATGAAGTCCATTGCTGGAGGTTCATTGACTAGGACAGAGCCATTCTGCTGCTACAGCTGCTGAGTTATCCCTCAGATGCTGCTTCATTCAGAAATCAAGCTTCAAGTCTTCCCAAACCTGACCTACTCTGACAACTCAAGGCCTCCAGCCTGAAGGAAAGTCCCTGGGGATATGTTAAGTGTGGAGTGTGCCTGGAGACATAGGAAGGAATGAAAAAAATTGTTTGCTCTCACTGCTGATGGGCTCAGGGAAGGGATTTCCATCCTTTCAGGGCTTAAGTTCAGCACAGAACTTTTGGAGATTGGGGTGGGATGTGCTGTCTGTCCACAAAGGGACCAATTGTGGCCACAGTCAGAGGCGGGATGTCAGCCCACCTGGGTCTTTGTAGGGGTCCAGCTTGGGACTGGAGACCTCAAGGACTATGGTGCATCCACCTTACTGGTTTTGGTAGTGACCAGCCCCTGGAAGCACTTTCCAACACTGAAAGAAGAGTGTCAGGCAGGGAACGCTGGGAATAAAAGGGTCTGTGAAATGGCAGCACAAACATCCCCAGACAGCCACTCTTCTGTGATGCAACATTAAATATCAATTTGCATCTGGAGTGAATTCCCTGTTCACTCAGGGGAATTTCCTCTCCACCCCGTGTTCCACAGCAATTTTGGTGTTTCCCAATGCAAAGAGCCAAAAGGAGGGAAGGAGGAAAAAGCACAACAGCCATCTCTTTTACAAAAATAAACAACCCAAAACAGGAGAAATGAAGGCCCAGCCCCCTGAAATATGCACAGCAGTCGGATTCCTCCTGTGTTTGAGCCACACAGTCAGCCAACATCTCACCTGTGCTGGGTGATGCCAGGTAGATTTGAACATGTCTGTGGGCACAGGTAGGGTGCTGAGAATTGATGCAATGACCTGTGACAAAGAGCTGGGCTTGCTTCTCCTCTGAGCTGTCACGGGAGAAGCAGCACCACCAAAACCTCCTCTGGGTCCAAACTCTGGATACTCCCAGGGCATTCTTCTCATGGAACAACAGCAATAAGCCCCAGAAAGTCACAGTCACCTGCAAAGATAGTTTTTCACCACAGCTCTGTCACTGAGCTCAAAGATCACAGGAGAAGTGCAGAGAAAGGTCTTCCCTTCAAGGGCAAGCAAACCAAACCCTTTTTTCCTTACCATGTACAAGCAAGAGTCACAAGATTGTTGTACCAGCAACAAGGGTGCCAGGGATTTGCATTGGGAAACATGGAAACAGGCCAGGTGATTTTGTGGAGGAAGAGGGTTCTTTGGTTCCCAGCAACTGTTATTTTTTTTTCTGTTGTTTTAATGTAATCAGCAGGGAAGCAGGGTGAGAGGGATGAAGGAGATCCAGCTGTTGCCATGGCAGCCTCTAGCTGGCCATCTCCCACATCCCTGGGGTTGCTCAGTGCTGTTTTCCTCCAGTGCCAGCTCCGATGTCAGATCAGAGGAGTTTTCCTCCTGGGGGTGGCAGGGAGGGAGTGGTGAGCAAAGCAGTGCAGAGAAGGGATCAGAAATCTTGGGAAGAGGTGGCCTGGGAGAAGGAAGAATCACAAGACAGTGGGTGAGGACAGACCACCAGGAGCGAAGGTGAGTGCAGTGATGGATGGAAGGGAAGAGTTTAAAGGCAGAAACAGCATTTTCTTGGTGGAGACCCCGGGCAGACACCTAGAAATTAATCTAATTTGGACTGACTGGAACTTCCCCAGCCACAAGAGCCCCTTAAAAAAAAACCTCCACTCCTTTCTCTCTAAACCCATCTCTCGGCTTCTGCCACAAATAGCAGCAGTGCTCTCTGAGTTCAGGCTCCAAGTTTAGTCTCCGTCACGTTCGAGATCTTAATGCAGCCCAGACGTTAAAAATTCATGTTCTGGCAGTTCCCATTTTCACAAGGGCCTGTTGGAACTAATGACGTTGCCTCAGCAAGCACTTCATAAGTTAATCATACACTTTCCCTTCTCACTTGCCTGAAGATGGGAGCAGGGAAGTTATGTTCACAAAGTTTCAGCATTTGTGGCTCTTGTTTGAGACAATTTTTTGTTCCTCTGTGGGATTTAACCAACTCCTTGCTGAACTCTCCAGGCAGGGAATGTGAGGAGCTCGTAAGGGCGTTTTTGGGATCAAGTGGCAAAGACTTGCCAAGGAATTTTCTACTTTCGTTAGTACCAAAAAGGGAAAATACATTCAAAGGCTGAAATTTGTATGCTTCCCTGTAGTTGACATTATGCAACTATGGAGGATCCACTAAGGGTTTGCTCCATGCACTACAGGAACCTTCTTCTTGCTGCTTTAAAGTGATGCACTGGGGTTTAGTAGCTTGTAGGGGTTTTCTTCTAAGGAAGCCTGTTTTTTCAGGGTTTCTGTAGAAACTTTGTTCATTTTTTGGTGTCTCTGGTGCTCCAGCATATAGATGGGCAGGTGCTTGTGTGTCCTATTCTTGGGCTTTGGCTGAGGTCAAGGTGCACATGGGATATTAGATAATCTGATCAGATATCACAGCTTCCTCACAAGCATGACAGGGCAGAGATTTGTTGCTCTTTCCTCAAGTAAACAAGAAAAGGTGATGGTAACTCCTCTTTTCCTCCCCAATTCAAGTTACGAGTGGAGCTTCCTGTCCTTGCTCCTCCTTCCCTTCTCCTCTTCCACCTTGGGTTGCTTCTTCCACCAAACTTTATCCATGGCCTTTTCTAGGATAATTTTTTCACCAAAGCTACAGATCTTGCTGTACTGGGATCCTTTTATATTCCTACTCTGACTCCTGATTCATTTTACCCCTCCTGAGCATCACCCAGGTACTTCTCCTTCTGTCAAAAGTGTATTTCCCTCTGCAGTTAAGGAAATTAGCACCACCAATTATCCTAATACCCCCAAACCCTTCTAATCCCCCTGATGTTCTGCCTCAGCCTCCTCAAACTGAAGGCAAACCACTGATTGTTCCTTCAGCTCAGCCACGAGGAGGAGGCTTAGGAGGAAGAGAGCAGCTGGTTTCTGTTTTCCTGGGATTGTTATCACAGATCTGTTGTTTTCACGGTCAGGAAAGGCCACGGATGGGGGGAATCGCAGGGAAAAGCCCAGATCAGAGAGAGAGCGAGAAGGAACCGGTCAGAGGGTCATTTAAATCGATGGCCACACACAGTAATTGCATAAATCTAAAACAATGCCAACCTGGGGATGCGTGGTGTGATTTCAGAGGCAAAAATAAACATTATCAGTGATGAACATGGATAGAGATGCTGCAGTGAGAAGGTTTTCGTGATGGTTTTTCAGGAATGAGAGACTCCTAAACATAACAAGGAAGTCTTTTTCTCCACAAAAAATTGTTGAAAGCATTGGAACATGCTTCCATCCCTACCACTGGTAGATGGAAGAAAAAGGAGAGACAGTTTGGGTTCCCCAAACTGAGCATGAAGTGTAACCTAAGCCAGGTCAACACCCAATTTATGATAAAGCAACAGAGGATGATTAAAAAAAATTAATAAAAAGGACTTAAACAGCATTTATCATTCACATGTTGGGTAGGAAGGGCCACAACAGAAAGTCATCACAGAAGGGGATTTATCTCAGGAGGGACAAACTCTCCTGACTTGAGTGCACAGCATCCCAGTGACCCCCAGCCAAGGACAGCAGGACACTGTCTGTCCTGGCAGCATTAGGAATTCCAGCCCTCTGTGACGTTTGTCCTCTTCTTGCCCTTTGGAGGCAGGTGCAATCACAGCTCCCCTGGGATGGTTACATCCTCTGATGTGTCCCAGCAGGTCAAGATCTGTAATTTTCCATTACTGCAGCTGATCAAATGTCAGTGTTCTGCCAACCTTCAGGAAAGTCTGTTCCCCTTGGCACCACTGGCACCTAAAAAAATCTCTTCCCCTCAATCTCTGTTCAGAATTTACAGGAGGGGCTCAAACCTTAAGAGAGTTGTGGCAAAAAGGGAACTATCAAACCTCTTGTTTGTGTCACCTATTGTTCTCCATCCACTCTGGTATCTTTTTCCATTCTTCCCCCAGGACATCTCTTTGTTGCAAGTGATCAGTACTGAAAATCCTGTTTTTAAGGTTTTGAAGGATCCTTAGCATCCTTCAAAAGCATGGAAATTCTGTGGCACAAGAGATTTGGAGCTGCTTTCAGACACCAAGACATAAATCAACATAAAATGCCCCTGCCTCTGCAGAGAGAATGAGGAGATGTGGGATGTCTTCAAGAAAAAAGGTGGATTGAGGAGTGCCTGCTGGTTAGACAAACTCAGTGACACAATCTTCATGGTTTCTGTATTGGGAAAGACCTTGGTGGCTTTATTTATTTTGGCTAGAGGGTTTTCAAGGGCATGCACGGGCTTAGGAGAGTTTTGGGGAGGACCTGTGACCAAACGTTTGCCAGTGCTTTACTGGGGTGTCTGTTGAGTGTAGGGGGAGCCACATCCAGCCAAGCCTGGACAAGAGACAGTCAGTTTTTAACCACTGTCCTTTGGAAGGGGCTGCCCAGGGAGGTGGGCGAGTCACCATCCCTGGAGGTGTTCAAGGAAAGCCTGGATGTGGCACTCAGTGCCATGGTGTGGTTGATGTGGTGGGTTTGGCTCATGGGTTGGCCTTGATGATCTCAAAGGTGGGGTTTTTGTTGTTTTTTTTTTTTTTTCTTCAACCTACATTGATCCTGTGATTCTCCATGGAGTTACAGACTCCCTGGAGAGGTTTATTAGTCCACTTTCACAAACCAGGTGGGCAAAACCTGGTACACTTCTCCTCCAGAACTACCTGGACACTTAAACCAACATTAACAGCAACTCAGGGATATTGGGAATGCAGCTGTAGCTTTTAGCTCCTTTTGGCCACTTGTAGGTGAAAGCAGAAGTGCAAATGGACGATAATAAGTTGTTATGAATTCCCCAGTCACCTCTTCTCATCAGGCTTTCAGCCAGACACCAACACTCTTCATAAAGAAAGACAAGGAGATTAAATTAGAGTTGACCTTGAGTTACCCTTCAGACAGCTTGGGTTTATGGCAAGTCTTGCCTTGGAACGAGTCTATGGATCAAAATTTGGGTTTTGAGTTCCCTGGCTCAGCTTTGATGCTACAAAACACCTTTTGCAAGTGTGGGAGTTGGAAGTCTTGGATCAGGAGCACGTTATCCTCTGATGAAAGATGAGGTAATTAATCTCCGTCTGGACTTTTTTTCTGACCACAGATGTTTTATGTGTAAATCTTGTGATTTTGTTTATATGGAGGGTGGAAACCTCTATTTAGAGGAGCAGGGAAGAGATGCTTCCTTACCATCAAAGTGGGTGAGACCAAAATCTCTCGAAGTTTTTAATTTTTTTTTTTAATGTTATTTATTTTTAACCCAGTGGACAAATTCTGTGTGTCACAAAAACACAACTAGGAAGAAAAGAAACACACAGAGCTTCAACCTGCCTGGCTGATAGTCCCGAAAAATCAGCAGAGGAGTTACTTAAGATGGATAGAAGGAAAATCTTTAATGGGAGTACAAAGCCAGAGGGACTCACTCAGACAGGTCATGGGAGGGAAAGGTACATAGTCATCCTTCACACTCTGATTGGCCATTAATGACAAATAGTAATTAGCAATGGAAGTACCCTTTAAGCAGAGCTTTTAATCCTCACACATTCAGGCTGTTTGGGATGGCACTGAGGCTGTTTAGGCTGAAAGCAGCAGGTTTTTAATCTTTGTGATTTAGGTAATAGAAAAGCCACTATAGGGAAAGAGAATCTCTTTTTCCACGTAAGGAAAAGATCAAAAGTCCAGTAATCTGCATGGCAAATGCTATGGCAGTTCAGCAGCTCTGCATCCTTTATTTTAATATATATAAAAAAAATCTGTATTTTTCCTTTAGTATCCCATTTTCAGAATTTGATTCTCATGCAACCTTTAACATGTTTTGCAAATCTTCCAATTCATTATTATCCAAGACATTCTCCTCTTACCACCATCTGATATTTTTTCTTAGGGAACTCCTTCTACAGATGGAGACTCTCCAGATTTCATAAATGGTGCACCTGGGTTGGAAGGAGAAGGAGGAGCAGGCAACAGACTCAAAGCTGTAAGAGTAATTTACTTCCTCTTATTTTTCTTCTTCATAGAGAGCTTCTCCAGGCCCTGGGACTTTGTGAAAAAATGCCTTATTTTGTAACAACTTTTCAGCATTCTTTGTTCTGATCACCTACTCACAAAAGAAACAGAATTAAATGTATGTCTATGTAAATAGGTGGAGAAATACGTGCGTGCCTCAATCTGAAATAAGAATTCAAAAATCCCAAAATCAGTATCTGGAAGTGTTATTATATAGTTAACATACCTAATTTTTAAAAAAATGTTGGGAAACTTCCTGTACTTGTTATATATGGACTTGCTTGAACCACTTTATGAGTGAAATGATCGTGATTCACAATCTATGTTTTATCAAATATAATTTGGTATAGAATTCAAGTGAAGGGATCATTAATACATGACAGGCAAAGAGAGTTTGGCAAAAAATCACTAGCTAAAAATTAGTTCTGAAGTAATGTGTTCTGAAGGAAAAAAATTATTCACAAAAATTTAAAAGTCTTTTAGCAATGGATTTAGGGAAAAGGAAGGGAAGGAAGGGAAGGGAGGAAGAAAGGAAGGAAGGAAGGAAGGAAGGAAGGAAGGCAGGAAGGAAGGAAGGAAGGAAAAGGAAGGAGATTAAACTAACTGGGGTTTTGTTTTTGTTAACATTAACAACAATAAAAATATATTGTTAATACTGTTAAATTGTATGTGTGTTGTTAATTTTTACAACTACCCTTATCAGCTCCTTTTTCTCAATCAATTTATAAAACAAACACATTGAAAGGATTTGAATTTTCTCTCTGAAACAAATTCCCTTTCATTTCAAAATGACTCTTGTTTCCCAGTTTCAGCAGCAGAAGAGCTCAGGGGTTAAGGAGCTGTCACAGCCTGAGTAACAATTTGCAGCCTTGGATTCCAAGTGGTTGCCTAGCAGTAAAAGACTCCTTCCACACCACTCCCAGCTGGAGGTGTTCCCTATTCCATATATATAGTTAGCTATAGAGACCATATTTAGGGACATATAAGAAGATTTATTAATAGGAGCTCCCTGTCAAAATCAGAGCATTGAGTAGAACTGGAAAAAGCCAAATCCTTGCAAAAGCAGTGGAGCATCACACAGAGGCAGCAGCTCAGCACAGGAAATCAGTGTTGGATGCAGAGCAACAGATGCAAAAATCAACTACCATTAAGCACTTTTCTCAAGGAATTTTTCGGGATTATTCCTTCAGCTTGAGAGAAACACTGGATGGTACAAAATCTAGGTAATTCCTCATAAAACATCCTGATTTTTTTTTATTTTTAAAGAATATATATATAATGACGGAAGAGACATTTGTGTTCATGCCGTTTGTCCTCAGGCAGAATGAGGCCATTGACTCTCATCCAGGGATTCCTGTGCTTAACCCAAAGTTCAGCACAACCCCTCCCAGTTGTACCTGGCTTGTGTCTTTTCCCCGTGAGCCTTTCAGCAGTGGTGACCAACACCACCACAATGGCTTGGATGCCGTTTTTCCCATTAAAAAAAGCCGGAGTGATGAGCTGTGCAGAGGGAAAACCTGTATTTATCCACAAGACAGAGTCTCCTGGCCCACCACATGAGTTTGCAAAGGCATCAGCCACCTCTTAACCCCCTCCTCATGGACAATCCATGGCTATTAATGATCTTCTCTTTCTGGTCCATAGATCACAGGCAGGAGCCATCTGGCTTTTCCTCGGACCAGTGGAACAGGCTTTCCATAAACTTCGGGCTCTTTTTCCCTATTTAGGTCAGGAGTTAATATCCCCTATCACAAGCAAGGGGTCATGTCCTGCTGTTTGAAGTCAGCCCACTCCAAGAGGGCTGGCAGGATGGGCTGCCCCTCTCATCCAGGGAAAGCTGGGCTGAAAGGAGACCTGTGCCTGAGCACAGCAGAGCGAACAACACCGCAATATGCTGCCAAATACTCACAGTGCATCTTGAGTGAGCTTTGCACAGAGGCCTTTTCTGGTCTAAAACACAAGAGATAAAGAAATGGTGCTAAATCCTCCCTCTTTCTTTTTTTTTTTTAGAAAATTCTACACTGTCCCAGTCTATCAGGCTTGGCTTGCTGAAAATTAAGAGGTCAGAAGGAGCTGCCCCAGTCTGCACTAAGTCTGACCCCACCATGTTGTCTGGAGAGATTCTGTCCCTGCAGCTTGAAGGAGTTCAACTGGATAATGAGTAAAATGAGCTTCACTGTCTCGAGACCCCTAAAAAACCTGGTCAGATCACATGGATTGACCTGGCCCTCTGTCCATGTTTGCCAAGCCCCAGCAGCTTTGGGGAGCAGTGGTGCAGAGGTGATCAGAGGAGCTGTGTTTTTCTCCTTCCCACTCCACCACAATCTCACTCCTGCCTGGAGAATGGCATCCACCCCACATATCTCAGGATATCAGCACCATGGACAAACCACAGCTCCCAGATGGATTTACCCCTCTGTCCCCTTTCATTGCTACCTGCATTGAAGACAAAAGCTAAGCCATGATCTCTGCAGCTGGCTCAGCCCTGCCAGCTGGCAAATCCTTCTGGGACAGGAGTGATGCCCTGTCCTCAGGCATGGGACAGCACCTTTTCCTCTCCCCAAACACCCAGCACCTTCCCTCTGCCCCCTACAAGGAGCAGAGCAGTCCCCAACAGCACAAGTGAGAAAGGGGACAAAGCTGGGCAGTGGCAGTCGCTCCTCTGAACATACAAACCTTCACCTTGCTGCTGACCAAAAACCCTGCCAGGGGGTTACACCAACCTCCTCCTTCCTCTGGCCCTGCTCCCTGGTGCCCCAGCAAAGCAAACAAGGCAAAGGGCTCTGTTGTTTCAGACCCCTGAGCAGAGAGAAGGACGACAAAGCAGCCCATCCTCCCCGCCTCGCATGTGACGAGCCACAGAAGAGCAGCGGTGCTGCCAAGCCTGGTGACTAAAGGCCAAAGAGAGAGGAGATAGAGGAACACAAGGGGCTGCTTGTTTGGGTTTTGTTTGGGGAGTTATTTGAAATTCAGCAGCGACTGGGGTTGGAGAACAGAGTCCACTCAGAGCCTCTCTCTTCCCATTCATCCTCGTCCCGGCAAAGGAGGGAGGGGGGGATGCAGGCTGAGGAGCAGGGGAAACAACCAGGCTCCTTATAAGAATTCCTGCCGGGAAGAGGCAGCCTGTGCCCACGGGGAGGCATTGGAACCTCAACTTCATCGGGAACACGGGGCAGGACAAAGCCCTGATGCCAACAGCAGCCTGGTGTCCGAGGAATCACTCTCTCCTCGCTTTTGGCAAAGCTTTGCCACCTCCTCCGTGGAGGTCAAGTAATTTTTTGCCTCTGCCTTAGTTTCCCCAGGTGTGATGTGAGAGTAACACTGTCACGTTTAGATAATGGGGACATTCCTAAGCTCAAAGCTGAAAAAGAATAAAGTGATTTCAGAGGAGCAGAAAAAAAAACCAGCAGAAGATAAAGATAGAGATTGGGTAAAAACAAATAACACGCTGTGAAAAAGGCAATGTATCAATCTAGGACACAGTGAGGGGGAATATTGCCAGGTTTCCAGATATTAGGAAGACACTGTCTATGGCCATGTCTAAAATATTGTATCCATTTTTGTGCTCTGCTTCAAGAAACATGAATTCGCAGTGAGATGTCACGACGTGACACGAGACTACGAAGCAGAGGCAGGGCAATCTCTAGCAGCAAAAGGCAAAACTTTATTTACAAGTTCTATTTTATGCATTTGTGGGTCTGGCCGTGGATTGGACGGTGGTACCACCACCTCCTGAACCCCACCGGCCAGACCAGCTGTCCATCTACTTTCTCCTCCTAGCAGAAAGAATGTAAACAGAAGGGGACAGTTAGAGAAACCAACTATGTTTACAGTAAGAAACTGTGAGAATTCTTATCTGACTCCGAAAATTGCAGAAGGCCTATTTTAAGTCTCAAAAAGAACAGGGCGACATCGAGACAGGGTTGCAAAGAAAGATCACTAAGATGACCATTATTGCCACAAGATACTGGTACACTTGGCTTTGCAAAAGGAAAATGAGGAGAAAATTAAAATGTTATAATTAAAACTCTGAGAAGGAAGCATCAGAGGAATTAAAAAACCCTTTAAACTAAAGCGCAATGATGCTGTGAGAATAGACAGGCCTGATTTGGCAAAGAAAATATACGTGAATTGAGATTTTAGCCACCAGAAAAATTATTGTCCAAGACAGTCAATCTTGTATGATTAAGAAGGAAATCTCCCTGCTAATGTTTAGGTGGATTTCATTAGGAAGGCCTTTTGGAAATGGCTTTCCCGTTCTGTCCTTCTGTATTTGATGCAGGAAGGTGGAAACTTCACCCCTCTGCAGCTCCCATCTGTAGAGGTGGACACAACAGGGGCTTTGTTGTGTTTCTCCACCCCTGAGATGCCTCCTCTGTTTCCTCTCAGGTGTTTGGTGACTCATCAGCAACCAAGTGAAAGTTTTCTGCTCTTACAGCAAAGTCTCCAATGGCTCAAGGACTCAGGTGACAGCCTGCAGTCTGACTGATGACCCTCTGCAGGCAGCAGAGACTCCTTCCATTTCTCTGCTCATTTTTAATTTAAGGTCCTCCACCTCTAATGCCTTATCCTCAAGGTTACAGAGATTTTAGGGGTCCAGGGCGAATTCCAAGGAGCAACCTCCTCCTGATAAGACATAGAATGATGTTAAAAGCTGGGACGCTTAAACTACTCTGTCCAAGCCCAGCAGACCTTCACATTGAAGAATGATCTTTTAAGTTCTTTCCAACCCAAACCATTCTATGATTCTCCTCTTCCCTTTCTGAGCTTTCTCCTCCTTCTTTGAACCACAATCTCCTGGTAAAACCTCTGGGGGGTGTTGAAGACCGTGGAAATGGGGACAGAAAACTCTTCTCCACTCACTTCCCTCCTGCCTGACTTTCCTCTTGATGTCAAGGTGAGCACACCCAGGAGAGATGAAAGAAACGTTCTGAAGCATCTCCTGCCCCTCTTAACTTGGCAGAAATCTTTGCAAATGGGCAAATCTGAACCAAATGATGAAATGATCACTCTGAGTACAGTGACCCCTGACTCTGAGCACAGTGACCCTGTTTTTATTATCCCATGAAGTCTCTCCCCTCAATCCCACCTTCACATTCCTCCTGCAGACATTACTTTCCCCATCACAGGTATCATGAGCATATTTGGAATCACAGAATCGTTGAAGTTAGAAAAGACCATCAAGTCCAAGCATTAACCCACTTATTTACAGCAGAGGGACAAGGTTCTTCAGGAGTTTCCTCCCCATAGGTGTGACTGAGCCTTTATCCCATGTTAAAATCTTACCTCCAAGTCCAAGGTTGGTGCAGTTGTGTTGTCTAATTTTGGGCAAATTTAAGTTAAAAAAAAATCAGATTCTCAATCTTCACATGCACAATGAACCTAAATGACATGACTTTTTCAGCCAGGATGCTGATAAATGTGGCTCCAGTGCCAGAGAGACCTTCATTCCCTGTGAACTGCTGCTTTCAGTTTCTGAGATGCTGCTGTTCCAGAGACAGAGCTCCTTGGAGACCAAAAGAAAAGACGCAGAGGCAAATCCTTCACTCCCCATGGAGACTGCATTCAGTCCTTATTAGTGTTTGCTGATCTCCTGCTCCTTTCTGACATATCTCTGCCCTCAGATTCTCATTCCACCACTCTCGAAGTACCTGGCATTCAGGTCAAAATTTCTCAAGTTCTGTGATTATGAAAGACAGATGATATTAAAAAAACAAGTACAAGTCATACTTAAAATAAAACCTGAGCGTGATTTTTGAATCACTAGAGAGCCTGATCATGGTCCACAGTCAAGATTAAAAAACAAAACAAAACAAAACTAAGCAACTCGATATTTGAAAAGCTCCATTTTTATAATTTCCTTTTTTTTTTTTTTCTTTTGTCTTTATTTCATCACTCAGCGAGCAAAGATGAGCCCACAGATGTCTCCATTCAGGCCCATGAAACACTCAGAGAAGATTGTTCTATTGCCAGTTAAACCCAACCTGGCTGCAGCTTTCAGGAAAGAGCCTCAGGAGGAGCAGCAGCGTGACCCTGCTCGAGGAATGAGGGGTCCCTCTTCACCCCTGGCATCTCAACCAAGTGGTGCTTGTCCCTCACCACTACCAGGTATTTTGGTCCAAGAGTCCCTTGCCACCTTGTTCACATTGCTGTTTTAAACTGAGTGTCCTGTGTTTCCTTATTCTCATTGCAACAAAGGAAAGAAATTAAAGTATTTATAATCAAACAAAAATCAATGTTTAAAAAAGCCCCACAATTAAAAAAAATCCACTCATTAATATAAATAGAGGCTGAAAATATGGATATTTCTCTGAAGTCCTGAAGCAAATGACATCTTCTCGGGAGAACACTGTTGTGGACACAGGCACATGTGTTTTATTTATAGCTCAAGTTTTACTGCAGTCACTCAATCAAGCATGGCCAGGGCTGTCTGTAAGCAAATGTGGCTCATTTCTCCCCAGCTCAGCTTTAAAGGGCAGTTAACAGCTCGTCCAGGAGGTTTGGTAGGGATGTTATGAGCACAACTTAATCACAGAGATAGAAAATTGTTGCCACAGGAATGCAGCTGCAAGAGAGGGAGGCAGATCCCCACCTTGCTGCCCTCCCAGAGAGTGGACCGTGATTTGGGATGCTCCCATTCCTGTCAGAGCCCTGACTCGAGGCTCAAATCTCCCTCTAAGTGCTCCATTCATCACCTCTTGGAAGCCTCTAAAGCAAGGGAAGGCATCTCTCCGACAGCTTTACCCAACTCCTGCCACGAGTCACTGCATCCACGGAGCTGTGGTGGGATGAACACACCAGTCCAAAGGAGTTCATAAAAATCCCCAACAATCACAATTCCTTCTGCTGGCTTTCCTTGCCTGCCCTCTCTGATGTCCACTGCTCTGCAAAGAGACCACTGAATTTATTTAAGGTGTGATACAGGGGACAAGGTGTCAAAGTGTGGCTGTAGAATACAAGTGCTGGAAGTAAAGATCAGGTGGTAAATTTAGTCTAATTCCTCTTGGTGTCACCCCATTCCCTCTCTTCCCTCCTCCAGTCTCACTGCTACTCCCTTAAAACTGTCTGAAGACTTTCCTGGAATAAAAAAGGTAATGATTCTTCACTATGACCTCCTCTGAACATTATGTCCCTTGCCTGAAATTTGCTGTTGAGTTTAAGGGATGTGCCTACATCACATGGCCGTGGCAGGACCCACACCGAGACACCAACACCAGGTCACCTACTGACCCCTTGCACCTCACCCTGACTCTGAGCTGCATTTTCCCCTGCAGACTGCAGCTCTGTCCTCCTGTCCTGCATTGTGGAAGGCTGGCAGAGATCGTGTCCCTTCCCAAACACCCAGGAATAGATCTGGGCCAGTTCCATTCCCTATAAACTTGCACTTTGCAGTCCCAGATGTCATCCCTGACGTTTAGACCCACCTCACTCTATCTGCTGGCTTAAAGCAAAGGGGAGGGCAATCAGAATCTGCCTGACACAGCAAATCTGGGGAGGAGAAAAGGGGGAATCAATTTTTATAATACGTGTTTGGCACTACATAATAGATATAACTCTAAATGCAAGCCATAAAGTTGGAGAGGATTATAAATTAAATCTGTTCTGTCCCTTTTAACTAAAAAGTGACCTTACCATAGAATTAAATGTGGTTTTTACCAAGTGATCTATGGAGCTGTAAAAGTGCATTGTGGCAGGGGGATGTTACAGCACTGAGAGGAGCCCCCAGACAGGCATCTCTACCCAGCTCAGCCCATGAGCTGCTGCTTGATTGAAAATGAACACAGGACAGCAAGAGCTGAGGATTTCACCCCTCTCCCTGCCAGGAGGTGACTCATGTCCCTGCTGGGAACAGTCCCTGGCCAGGTTTTCCTCTGAACTGGGACCAGTCTCGGGATGAGAGAATGCTGCCTGAGAAGATGTTCCGAAACATTTCTAAAAATTAAACAGTCTGCACAAAAACAGGGCATTTTTTGGATCTGTGTCCTATTCCTGTTCAGTTTACCAAGCCCTAAATACAGCACAGGAGGGGGAGAGGATTAGAAAGTACCCTGGGGTTCATCTAAATGCCCCAGTGGTGATGAAAAAGGGGATGAAAAGTCCTTGATTGCTCATGTAGTAACTCCATCCCCCTGCTCCAATAATCATACAGGAGAATCTGAAATACAAAAGACTTGGCATTGTAATCCAGCCCAGAGGACGCAATTTAGGATGTTCCTGCATGCTTTTGAATGGCCAGAAATTATCAGGTTTTGTCTCACAAGCAAATATGGTTTCAAAGCCACTGCTGGGTCACAGGTGGGTATTCATGGATAAAAGCTCTCTGAGCCTGTGGGAGACTCAGTGCCCCCTGGAACATAACACAGGACTGAAGGCTGTTCTACTTCCAATCAGTACAGCAGTGAGGAAAATCACTTCCCCCATGAAACAGATGCTCAGGGAAGTCAGTGGAGTGTTACCTCATTACTGCTGAGAAGTGGTGCAAAGGAGGAGCCAAGAGCCTGCCCAGACACTGAAAGTCACTGAAACTTGGACAAAAAAGGTGTTGCCACTGTTTCTTCCTGTGTACACTGGACTTGTGCTACCCTGCAAGCCATGAGCTTTAATCAAAGATTTAGATTAGTTTCGTTTGGATGTTAGGATTTTTGGTTTTCATGGTAAAGGTTATAAAATATTGGAATGGACTGCACAGGCAGGTGGTGGGGTCACCATCCCTGTAAGTGCTCAGAAATGTGTTGACATGGATGATGGTGAATGTGGTGGTGGTGCTGGGCTGATATTTGGACTTGATGATCTTAAAGGTCTTTTTGAATTTTAACAATTCAGTGATTCTATGAAACAGCAAGATTGGATTCAGGAAAGCAGCCCAGATGGTCAAGGTTATGTTGGAGACTCATCTGAGCTGCCACACTCCTCTGTGCTGGACATCGATGCCAGTAGTGTCCCTTGGCATTTGAGCCTTTCTTTTTCTCCTGGTCACCCATTATTTATTAGCCTTATTTCACTCTGTAATGGCATTTTTGCCTGCAGTTGTACTGCTGGGCTGGACAGGGAGAGAACCCAGCCTCAGGAACCATCTGATGAACATCCCAGGAGCTGGACTCCATGATC
>WAAE01000659.1:0-14038 GCA_013400495.1 Nicator chloris
GTGATTTTTTTAATTTTTAATTTCTCTGATTTATACAAACAGCAATGAAGAAAATATAATGACATATAATGACATGATATGTAAACTAAGTGAATTTGCTACATTTATAATTCTGGCAGTATAAATTAGAATGATAGAATTATAACAACATGCTTTTAAGAGTCAAATATGACATGTGTTGACAGGCTACTTTATAAAATGATGCTTAATGGCTACCTATAGAAATGTAGAAGATTAGCAAGATTGCAGAAACTGGAAAAGATATTTGTAATATATATCATTAAAAGGAAATATTTTTTTAAACAAAAAGTGGGAGAGCTGTCATGTTGGGAGTATATTATTGAAAAATATACTTGGAAACTGTATATTTAGTTAGAAGATATAAATTAAATGTCAAGATATAATAGTATATTTAGTACGAGAATATTTTGGTTCATTGTATTGTACCTATGACTACAAATCCCAAAATAATCACAATTTTTAGTCATTCCAACAATGAGCAGGTGAATGAGCAGCCACCAACTTTTCTTCATCGAGAAGAATTCACACTGGCTATTTTATAGGTTAAAAATGTAGCAATTGCAGGTGAGAAATAGGAGACACCATACAGCTTGATTTTGGCCATTCTTTTGATACAGCCTACAATATTTTCCTCATAGGATTCATATCAGGGGAGCAAAAACTTGATTGTAGAGTACAAAAAGAACAGTTATTAAAGGTTTACTGTGAAACTTGAGGAATGGACTGAGCAGAATTCTAAGGGAGCCTGTGATCGCTCTGGTAATGTTCAGCAGTTTTATTAAAAGCCTGGCTGATAGAATGGCAAGTACTCTGATTAAATTTACAGATGACACCAACCTCTTGGAATCTGCAAGCACATTGAATTTGGATTCAGAATAATTTTGAGAAAATGGAGAAGCTTGCAGAAAAAGAGATGCAATGCTACAAGGACATTTGCAAGGTGGAAATAATCAGCTGCATGAAATGAAGACAGAAAATAAATGGCTAAATTATTGAAGAAATTGGGTTATTTTATCTCAAAAAAAGGAGAAATAAAGATCAAATAATAGCCTTTATATATAGAATATACCTGCCAAGAGTAAGGTAACAAGCTGTTTTCTCCAAGTCACCTGTAAATAGGTTAGAGAAGTGAGCACTACTTATGTCAATATATTTTATTTTTTTTTATCTTTAAAAATAGTTAACCATTAGAACACATTTGCTAGAGAAACTGCATGACCTCTATCACTGCAAGCATTGTGGCATTGTGCAGCTACTTGCCCCTCTCCTCACTGCAGCCCTACTACCAGTGGCAGCTGAGATGCTGCATGCAGGTTACTCTGGTCTTTGGAAGATGGATCAGCAATGTACTTTGGGAGATGAATGGCAACGTCGTAGCCAAGGGCTGTGTGGAATGGGGAACCCAGACATCTTGCTTGTAGCCAAATATGCCTATAATTCAATCACAGAATCATAGAATCAAAGAGTGGTTTGAGTTGGAAGGGACTTTAAAGTTCATCAAGTTCCAATCCCCTGTCATGAGCAGGAACACTTCCCACCAGACCAGGTTGCTCAATGCCCCATCCAAACTGGCCTTGAACACATTCAGGAATGGGGCACCCACAAAGGGGCAATCTAGCCCAGTACCTAAAAAAAGGTATTATCACCTTTATAAACAGTGGACAGCACAGGGCTCGTTGAGTTTTCCTGCACACCAGGATCTCATCCTGAGCAGAGACAGCTCTCAAGACTACTCCTCAAGACTGAGAGATTTCTTGCTGCAACAGTAAGACTAATAGCACACTAAACTTTGAAGTTTAGGTGGGTGATGTGGGAGATTGATTATGACTGTGTTCTTTTAGTCATAAATGTTGACCATATCTGGGACTAAGCTGCGTGTAAACTCTTCTCTGAGATGGAATTTAGAATACAAAGGGACGTTTCTGAATCTCATGACTCAACGTGTGTGGGGTGTTCCTCTGACAGTTTCATCTTACCCTCTCCTCTGTAAGGTAAAAAATCAAGTGTACCTTGCCATTAAATCTTGATAAACCACTGTTTCATTTCCTATCAAACTCTGTTAAATCACTTTTTATATCAATGAACATATTTTTACTTGTTTCCTACAAGGGAATTGAGTCACTCCATCGACTACAATATATTTTTAAAGAAAATAGGAAGAGGCTAGCTAATCTTTCCATACTAATGGAATGAACTAGCTGACCTATTACTGATGCTTTTGGACAAACCTGTTGTATGAGATTATATGTATATATATATATATGTACCCTTGAAGCTCCATGCTTCATTGCAGCTAAATATCACTTAACAAGTTTTCTTATATGAGAAACTAAGCATCATGACTCATTTTTAACCATGGACCTTTTTGCCAGTTAAAGCTTAGATGTCTACCTGCATTATTGTAACATAAGATTTACTTGTCAGCTACACTATATTGTGTGCATGATCTTAGGGAAAAGGATAATGGCAGTTGTTCTGAATTTTATTTCAATTTATGTTGCTCTCTGTCTTAACTTATGTCACTCCAGAATATCTTATTGGGGGGAAAAATAGATCAGAATCATGTCCAGGACAAATTAACTGCTTAGCACACTCTCAAAACTGCTTAATTAGAAGCAAGTCCTTAGGTTTTTTTTGTAGCATTCTACAGTTTGCAGTCTACTGTAGAGTATTTACTGTACTGTAAAGAAAGAAAGAGACAGGCTGATATATCATACAGAGTTATATGGCATTTATAAAATATCTTGGTTGGAATATTTTGCTATTTACCCCTAATACCTATAGAGAAAAAGGTGCTGCTGAGAAAGAGCTGCCAGTGAAAAGAGGTAATCTTTGTCAGTGTCTGCAAATGTGATCCCTTCCATTGTTCAGAAAAATCTGGCAGCTAAAAATAGTTCAGATAAATAGACTGTCCAGTCAGTGTGACAAGATTCTATTTTTCATCCTTATATTCTAGTAAGTTTGTGACAGATACTTTCTTTGCAATGAATTATAGTTGACACATATGCAGAAATTTCAGCTGTTAGTGTAATGGCACTCTGGAATATCATATGAGGTTATATATGTATATAATATGAAACTATACTGATCATATACATCAGTAGATTGGTTATAATGTTTTGATATCCATATCTATCACTGTTTCACTGCCTCTCTAAAAAGAACTCAGAGGACAGGAGAAAACATGTATTTCAGCTTACCTTAATTCCTGTATGGAAAGCAAGGGTTGGCAGCTTGGTGCAAATACAGCAGTTGAAAGCAGCTGCACAGTATTCTCAGAAGGTATTTGGAGCTGTTTGGAAGTAGTAACTGGGAATGGATCAGCCAGAAAATGATGTATGCTTAACACTAACAGAAAGGTCTGACACAGACAAATGCGAATCCATGCTGTGGGCAGGACACAGTGCCTCTGTCTCTTTCAGTGTAGTCTGTGGATTGACATTTTACCTGGCATTGAAGAGGTAACAGTTCCCAGAAAACTGAAATATCGTTATCAATATTTCACATAGGCAAAAACCCTATGTGATTTCTGTAATCATTCATAAGTTATCAATAAAGAAAGAGTCTAGATATTCTCTATCAGTATCAGAAGATATTCTGAAAGTGTATAAGTAAAATGGTTAGTAAATAAATAAATTTGCTTATTTGCTAATAAATAAACAAATAAACAAATTTACTTATTTGATAAGTATAATTTTGGGGATCATGTATAGCTTTCTGTATATAGCTTGCCTGAACTAATAAACTATCGTCTACTTTTTTTTTTAGCTATCAAAATACATCCCCAATGCTTTATTGCATCAATGTCAAATATAATACTGGAAGATGTATAGAAACTATATTTTCAATAGTAATTTTTAATTTTGGTTCAGTACTCTGAGTGCACCAAAATCTAGGATTCACATCTGTATCTTTATCGATTCTTTCCCTATGAGTCACTCAATTATTTTTCATTAATCTGAGATTAACAACAATCTGTTGTACAACTTTCCCCCTTTACTGCATAATTTTCTTGTGAAATGTCTACTGACTGTAATTAGTGGCTTTTGCTTTACCTCATGCATGTCTCATCTTTTCCAGCCTCTCAGACAGAAGTTGCAGAATTTAACAGAACACAAGTAGGCCTCTCTATCCTTTTAAAATTTCAGGAAATCCATTTTTTGACACATTTGCCACTCTTTGATGCGCTACATTTTTCTACAAATCAAAATCTGGTCATGCAATAAAATAATAACATCTCTGAGCTCAGAAAGTGCCACTCATGAAATGATTTGGAGAACAGTATAGTATAAATTGCTTGTGATAAGAATACTTCAGTGGATAGCAAGCATATAATCCTTTAGTCCACTTTCATATTCTAATGCAGGGTAGGATTTGTAGATAATAGCAGGAAATCTGTCCCTTGGCTGATGCCATGGTTATCAAAAGCCTTAGGTCTTACTGTTTTAAGCACCTGAGGATTATATTTAGGATATATTAAATACCCATCTCATTCTGATCATAGGTATCTTGATAATTTTATGACACTGTGCTAATTATGCCTCACTAATCATGAATAAAAAGTGTCAGGAAAAATGTTATTGTGACCTTTGCCATATCTTTTCTTTGCATGGTGTTGTTAAGAATTTACAAAACAAAGAGCTTATGGAATCCAGAGGAAAAGGAAACCCAGGACACAATATTTTACCTGCTAAGAAACAGAAGGAAATCATTAGTGTATGAATCTGGATATGGAACAAAGAATAAACTTATAGAAAAGAGGTAAGAGAAAAGGTATGA
The DNA here is from genome assembly GCA_013400495.1 of Nicator chloris. Classification (NCBI taxonomy): domain Eukaryota; kingdom Metazoa; phylum Chordata; class Aves; order Passeriformes; family Pycnonotidae; genus Nicator; species Nicator chloris. Next base: position 4,801 of record WAAE01000659.1, read on the forward strand.
ACTAGGTCACAGGCATATAAAATGGAAAGTAAAACAGACTTGGGGTGAGGCTATAGGGTTCACTTATTATGTGCTGGTTATATGATTGCATGGGCTAGCCCTATCCCGAGTCAAACAAACTCAGATGTGGTGAAAAGAGGTCTTCGTTCAACAGTACAAAAAGCTTTTGTCTGGTCATTCTCCAGGACACTATCAATGAGAAAAGTCAGGATAAAAACTGTTGATAAGGAAGTAGACCAAAGGGAATTAAACAACGAGAAGTGAAAAATTTAAGGAACTGGAATAATTAATCTCAATTAATGAACATAAATATGTTTCAAGTATGTATTACCAAATTAAAAAAAATCTGAGTGTTATATTTAAGCATTTCAGAAAGCACAATGCAGGAAATAATTAAATTTACAGTTAATAATATTAATGGATAGTGTAAAAGTGGAAGGTGGAAATGAAAAACAAATTTGACCTCCAAATCAGTTGTGACAAAATGAAAATTTTTACAGCTGGAAATGATTCAAAAGATGATGATGCAGAAATGAGTGATTCACCTTCAGAAATAAAACCTTAAAATTACAGATTTGAGAGGTTATCTTTTTTAACCTTTGATAAGAGTTTCCCTTAGAACTATTAGATAATAAATCAGTCACAATTTTCAATGGGAAAGTAGTCAACTATAAATTATAGCAATAATGTCAGTATACTAAACATGGACATTATAATTTTTTAAGATAAGCCATCTGGCACTGTCTGGGACCATTAATGTTTTTAAAGGTCATATGTGTGTATTTACTATGTTTCAGAATAAAAAGAACTAATAAATACCATGTTTAAATGATATAACAACATATATTGCTAATGAAGTTCTGATATAATGAACATTTACTTGAAATGCACTTAAACCAAGACAATTGACTTTGCATTGTGTTTGCTTCATAAATTTGGAAAATGTACATAAATTCTGGAAAATGTACATTATATTTTGGAAAATATAATGGGACAGGCAATGCTTTGCCTTCCTAAACTTGGCTTCAAATACTTGTTCAGTCTCCCCTTAAACTGATGTAGTGTTTTTATCCACAGCATTCTTTGTCGATTGGAGTATTGTCAACCTGCTTGCTATGATGTGATGTGGAGAATCAGTTGCACTTCATTAGTCTGAATCTGTATTCTAGTAGCTTCAAATGGAGGCCCCAAGTCTGAGCAATGGAACAGAGAATGACCAGCTGAACAGTTCCTCCATGCCCACTATCTCCCTCACAGGTTTGTAGACTTTTGCTCTATTCCTTTCATATTATCATCTCCTTTTAGCTCTTTATACAGGCACTTAAGTCTGCCTGACAAACTCCTAGTGGCAGGTATTTTCTGTTTACCACCTGAGTTCAATCTTACAGAAGACAAAAAGGAAAAATCTCCAAGTAACAGACTCTTTATGCTGATGTTATAAAAAAGTCTCAGAATATACCATGTTTTGTGTCTGTCATTTTCACATTTGAAAAGGCAGTTAATTACTTCCTATGTTTTAAAATGCAAGTTGAAACTTATATACAATGATAAGAAAAATGCAGCCAGGATTGACTCTTGAATCTTATATTTTAATCCAATTTGAGGAAAAATCAACAAGGAAAATAGATAACCTATCAGGCAAATGACTGGTGACAGGTTTTAACTTGAACTGATTTTGTCTTTCTGATTCATAAGTGGTGCAAAGAATTTTGACTTAAGACGGCATTATGATGCATGGGAAATGGCAGCACAACACTAATGTATACCAAAGTGATAAAGATAGCATTCTGTGGAGATGAATTCCCTAGAAGAAAACTTTTAAACCCTGTAATTAGCAAAGAGTGTGATGTACTGCAATATGCTCAATTTTACACTGGGATGTACTATACAAAGCACATCTATTGATTAACATAAATCTCGACTAAGGGCTTGACTTATGGATAACAATGATTTGTATTACACATGTACATTTTGCATTGTTTCTACTGCTGCATCTCATAATTAATAGTAATACTCTCACTGGGATATTAAAAATAATAGTAAGTGGGAGGACAATTTGATTTCTGTACTGAGAAAAAAGAATAACCTTAAAGACCTTATCTTCCACAAACCCTATCTTTGAAGATCACTTTAGCTGTTGGCAACAGGCCTGTTGTTGTAAATGGATGTAATTTCAAAATGCAATCAGACTAATTCTTAATTTAGACAAATGGTAGATGGTAAATATTTTAAAATAGAATAATTATTAGAGGGAAAGTACTGTGTGAAAATAGTGTAGGCAGAGGACCAAGAGTTCTTGGTTCTGTTAAAAAAGGTATCCATCAATGCATAGGACTAGTTTAATACAGGACTCCTGGCAGAATTAGGGTCTAAGCATACGTTCCATAGTTTCGTAGCATTTATACTTTGCTGCTTGGCATCTTGGAAAAGCAAAGATGGAGATAGTTTCTCCAAGGTCATCTGTGTGCTCTATCTTTGTCCTCAGAATCTCAGTCTGTAAAGGCTATCTTTCAGTCAAAGGGGGTTATATACACCCTTTTAGCTTGGAGAACTAGTTCTCATATTAAGCCTATATTATGATACTGTGAATGTGAGTTGTAATATAGGGAGCAGAACACTGAACATACAGAAAGTAGAAAGAATCCATTGAGAGAAAGTGAGGATTTCATGAGCTATTTCATACAGTCATAGAATGGTTTGGGTTAGAAAGGGTGTTTAAATTTCATCTAGTCTTAATTGTAATGAACAGGGCCGAAGCCTTTATTCAGAGATGCAGCTCTCTATTAGAAAAGTAAGGCAGGGAGGGGACCCGTCTGGGTTTAAGCCTGTGCCACTCGAAGGAGGAGGCTGTGATGATCCTGTCTGCAGTGTGCAATGCAGTCAGGGTCAGGCCTTCCAGGCCTCACAGGCAACTCCAGGAAGTCAATGAAAGGCTCGAAAAATCCAGGTGTAGCCTCCGGAGGAGGACTCTGCAACTCATTGCTAGAATTAATTCTGCATTTATAGAGTCACCTTACTTGTGCCGTCACGATGGTAGTCTTTGGATGGCTCGTTTGATGTCTAGGGACAGCAGAAACAGCATTTTCTCTTGAAATGGTGGTACTTTGGCTACAGATAGCTTTCATTTACATATTCTCGGCAGTTGTTCCAACCAGGTGCTTGAAANCCGCCTCTGTGCGGCCCGCCCGGCCCGGCTCGGCTCCCCGCAACCCCCCCCAACGGGCTAACAACTAACAATGGGTACAACTGTTAACAGGAACTTCTTAATTAACAATGGAAGGTATTTATAACATTTAAATTTTATCATTTATCACATTAATTACCCTGCAAATAACAGGAACATCTTCAAGTCAGCCAGGTTGCTCAGAGCCCTGTCCAGTCTGACCTTGAATATTTCCAGGGACGTAACATCTACCACCTCTCTAGGAAACCTGTTCCACTGTTTCATGATCTTTACTAAAAACAAACAAACAAACAAACAACACCACCACCCAGTAAAGGTGCAATGAGAATAGAAAACTGCACAAAACTCAGCTATTCTAGTGTACTAATAAAAATTAAGACACTCAGCTCTGAATACTGAAGGAAAATGCAAAACATCAGCATCTTAAGGGAAGTGCCATCCTCACCTATCTTATGAGCTATTCTTTTGGTCTTTCTGATGACAATCCTTCCTCTTACAGCTTGAGTCAGCCAGAACCTCAGAGAGTGATACAACATGGAAGACTTATTTACAATAAGAATTGTTCATAAAAGAGATGTGGACAATGGTAATATTCTTCATACTGAAACCCAGATTTCTTTTACTTGAATCAATGAAGACAGACAGGAGGTTTAAGCTGGGCAGCAAAGTGCTGTACTTTGTCTGTGTCACTGGTATACATATATATATGTGCAATGTTTATGCTGTTGCTACTTATGGTAACACCTGTCTTCCAGCTGCTCATAATTAAATTAGCAACTGCTGATATACTAGCAGTGCTCCTGTTCTCATTATTTCCTGTATCACGTTAGTATGTTATTGAACCTGAAGGCTTTTTCATAGTCTATGTAAAAATACTGGGGCTTAATAAACATTTTTGTGCAGTCTAGAAGCTGTTTGCTCATGAGAAGCTGGATTGCAGTAAATTTCATTTGTGTTTTGTATCACTTCTCCTCCATCATGTAAAGACTTATTAGCTTGGTTGATTTATTCTATTCTTTATCATTAATAAGAATACTTGCATCCGTATAAGTAGTCAAGGAATGATACTTTCTCCCCAGTCAAAGTCCCATTTGCTTTGTGTTTTATAGCTGAATTTGTTTCAGCAAGGGTGAAAATAGAAAATTTTTCACATCTGCTTTTTAAATGATAGCTGCTCTGAAATAAAATTTTACTCTGTGGTGTGTTGGCACTGGCTGGCAGCCAAAGACCCATCCAGCTGCTCACTTACTTCCCCTAATCAGGACAGAGGGAGAAAAAGGAAGAATGGGAGAGTGATAAAGGAGAGATTCAGGAGATTACAGTTACTGTTGCAAGCAAACCAGATTTGACTTGGAACACTATACTTAACTTATTGACAATTAAAATAAATATTTAATTACTGTTTCATGTAGTGGGAAACAAAAGAAAATGAAAAAATACCCAAAACCCCCCAAAAAACCCAGAATCAAACATTTACACACTAAGGGTAAACAGTTTTTCCTCCTCCTTTCCCAGGCTCATCTTCAGTCCAGACACCAGCCTTTCCCTGCTTGTTCTTGCAAGCTGCACTCAGTGCTCTCAGTGAGACAGCAGGCAGCGAGGTTGCAGCCAGGACATAAAGGTTTCCTTCTGGTGCTCCATTCCTCATGTTCTGTTCTTCTTCTCCTGTGTGGGTCCTTCATGGGCTGCAGCACCTTCAAAGGGGAAGGGGCTGTGCCTGATCCATAGAACATGTCCTTTCCTTTCCCCAGCCCTCCTTTTTCCAGGCTTAACTTCACTCCTCCATTCACTCTTCTACTTCTTCCCACCCCTGGAGGATTACAGGGGGATGGGGAATGGAGGTAAGGGTTAGTCCATGAAAGCTGTAGTTCTGTAGTTCTGTAGTTCTGTAGTTCTGCAATTCTTGTAGAAGTAGATAGAGACTTGTAGACAATTTAATAGAATGTGAGAGGGCACATGATAGATCTGTGAGTTAAGGGCTTTGTGTGTGTCACTGGAAAACCCAGATGTTGCAATGGAAAAGATAAATATATAATTGAGGAGGTAACTGCTTTCATTTTAAAACTTTAAAATAAAATAAATGGTTCTTCCTAAAGGTTTGGTATTTTTCAAGAACCATAGAAACTGATATTTTCTGGTAGATTTTTTGCAATAAATAATGTTGTAAAGGTATATAGTCTTTTAATCAAATGCATGCCAGGACTGGGAAAAAATTGGAATTTTCCTGAACTGTCTTAAGTCACTTACAAGCTGAATATATTTTCCTATTATTCTTCTGAAAACAAGCAGTGGGAACCTGAGGTGTTTATTTGCTTTTACTATCAGCACACATTAACTGGCGAGGAGAAACTTATGTCATTAAAGAGTCTGTAACCAGCGTCCTTGCTTAGTATGCCCTCACTGCTGTAGAGACTTTATGCTTCTTCATGTTTCTGGAATGCTGTGAGGAGATATAATGGTTTTTCACAATTTCATACTTATTAGGTCTAAAAGCTGATACTCTGCAGACATTGAGCAGGGGTGGAAGAAAGACTATGTTGGAAGGTAAACATATAATTTAAGCAACTATGACAGCATGGTTTTCTCTTTCTGTTAGACTATACTGGAACTACATAAACTCTTTATATCAACAAGCTTGCAGTAGAATTACAAATGTATTGACACATTGACTATTACCTGAATATATTAGATTTCAAGAAACTGTTTTTTGTCTTTCTCTGGTTTTCCTGGACAGTTGTATGGAGTGATTCAAAGGAAGAGTATTCTCTCTTCCCAGCACTTCCCAGCATCAATATGTGTTTGTTTGGGAGAATTTACTTTGGGTTTTTTGTTTGTTTGTTTTTTGTTTGTTTGGGTTTTTTTGTTGTTTTTTTTTTTTTCCCTGCAGTCATCACTACAGAATTCACTATACTGAGAGAATTTATGTAGGGAATGACCATACCCTTCATCACTGAAAATACTTATTATTTGTTGCTGACTTAATGTATCTTCAGAAAAACTCCTGCTTTCACTGCAAGAGTGTTATAAACACTGGTGAAAGAATGTCATTTCAGAAGCAAATACCCGTGGCAGGCTTGAGCTAGACTGGTGGACATCAAACCCAAGAGCATACTTCATGCATAAATATTTACAGATGCTGTTAGAGGTCTCTTTGGTAGCAAATACTAGGCTACAACAGCTAAATAAACTGTGTGCTATTATTAATGTAAATGGTAAATTGGATTCATAAATATTAAACAAATTATGAAGAGATAATATTTTTTGCTTTTCTGCATCTGCTGTGCAATATAAGTGGAGACTGCTGCTGTTCTGATCTAGCACCATTTATAATCCACATCACATTCTGATTTTATTGATGTAAATAACTGCAGGATATTTAGAATTTTGAGATGAACTTAAAATTGTTACTTACAGTTAAAATAATTCAAAGAAAAGTAATGTTCTTCATATACTTTCTGGCTATTTCCAAAGAAGAAATAGCCCATATTAACAAAATTTTGCCTATTGTAAAAGTTGCAGCATCTCTTTCAAAGATTAATGCATAAAAATTCTTTAGAATTGGAATATGGAAGTGACTGGCCTCTGGATGCCAGTGCTCCCTATTTGTTGAGTCTTGTGTAGTATAGGGTCACAAGGCTCACACATCCACTCCAGTTTCAGACTCCTCCCAACCACACACATAAACAGCTATGCACAGGAACATTATGGATACTCCAAAGGAATTCTCCTAGGCTACCTGCAGTATTTAGGTTGTGGTTTTAAAATAATATTAAAGTGGAATTTCTGTTTTAGGGATAGGAGAAGGAATATTGTAAAGAGCATGAGAAAAACTCAGTTAAAAAAAGACAAAACCTTTGAGAAGTGAAGAAAAGACATTAAACAAAGTGAGTTGCTCAGGGTATGTGGAAGTGAAGTACACCACTGATGACTTTGCTGTGATCTTTGTATAAAGTCATTGAATAGAAGCATTTTCTCTGATTTTTATGCTCCTTATTGATACACCTGTGAAAATAAGTACACAGCACCTGCTGAATCACGTATTTCAACACAAAATGAATTCTAATTGCAATTCCAAATTTTTTCCTCATATGCATATGTATATTCATGAAATAACCATTTGGGTCAAATTGTCACAGATGCAACAGTGATTCACTAGATGAGTACTCTGCTCCAAGACACATGCTGAAGCTTCTGTTTGGCCCTTTTTTTCTGATTTAATTCCATTGATTTCAATGCAGTTACATAAGCAGAAATGTGACTCACTGACTTCAACAGAACTAATACTCCTGAACATAAAATCAAGGTTTTGAGCTTACAAACAGTTTGGGAAGGATTGAAAACAACACAAGACACTACCATATTTTAGATTCCCTTTCCTTTCCTTTGTATTCTTATGAAGAATATGTCATGTTGGAAAAGACTTACCTGGGCTAAGGATCTGTCCCAGTTTCGTGAAATTTATGATGAGATGGAGTTGATGATAATCAAGAATGCTGATGATTTCTGTAGATAGTCTAGCACCTTACCTGGTATTTTTCCCTCAGCAGCTGAATTAATGAATCTTAACTTCAAACTAACCTAAATTCAGAGCTGCCTTGTAAATAAAGGTAGACTCAAGCACTTGGAGATATGATTGTTATCGACACATTACGGAAACATTTAGGGGTCTTAAATTATGTTCTCTACCAATGACTTCATAAAAGACTGTTAACATTTTTAGGAGATATATGTATGCATCAAGGAGACACTATATTCTTTAAAAAGATGTTGAGTTTTGAAGAAAGCTATTTTTAGACTTATCGCTGAATGATGTGGTGTCAGCTATCAAAGCAACATATAACAACCATGGGATTAGAACTACTAAATGACAAACAACAATAAGACAACAATTTTTAGGTAAGAAAATGCTGGCAAAATATATTGCCCATAAATATGTGAGATAAGATAAAGAGATTATAAGCAAAGCTAACAACTGGTTTTAATGCCTTGTTATTATTAATAGCAGCATTTACTGTATTGACATTTCTACAGTTCTACTGTATTGGCATTTTCCTTATGTAGATATATTTTTTCCCTTTGAAATTTTCAACTGCGGTATAAATATGCAGACAGTGTTTAAACAAGGTATGAGACTATGAAGGACTAAATTTTTGCTTGCTGCTCAGCCCAACAGACATAGGAAGTGCAATGAAAAGAACAATTATGTTAAATTAGTATAGTCTGTATTTGAGACTATCACAATTCCATAGGAGGTCAGAAAGCTGTAGAAGCCTGGTGACTACATTTTAGAAACACATCCAAAACATTACTGTTTCCAAAATGAAGTTTTCAAACTTTTCTCTATTCTTCGTGGAAAGATGTGATGCTATGTATGCCTTTCCCAGCTGTTTCTCATTCAACATATTTTTAAAATATGGCTCCAGCTTGTATGGCTATTTCATGGATGAGCAAAAGGGTTCTTTTTACTGCATTCTTTTCCTCATAACTGAACATTGGTGTGCACATTTGTCTAGTTCAAAGATGCTCATTAGCAAAAACAACAGTAAATCTCCAATCTTCTGGAAACTGTGAGGTTGTCTAATGAGACTTTATAGAGCAATTATCAGTCCAGTTTCGCTTCCAAAAAACTACTAATTGTGGATTAAGAGTAAAAATCTCAATTCTCAGTAATCTTGCCATTCCAAATAAAATATAAACTGTATGCAAATGTTTTTGCTTCCATTTGTATGATGGACAAGAGAGAGCAGATGGAAAAGTTGTGCATGAACCCTTTTACGTTAACATCACTAAAATGAGACAAAGATGATGATGATGATCATGTATACTTCATGGCAATGAATTGTGTTTTGTGTACAAAAACTGTGTGACCTGTAAAAACTGTGTTGCAAAGGGAAAGAGGCAATGACTCTCCACAAACTGTCTGGAGCTGGTTCACAAAAATTTTCTAGAGCGATACTCCACAAGTTGCTGAGAAAAACATAATCCAAAGGAATGTTTCCTACTTTTCTTATACCTTATAAAGAAAGTATTCTTTTGAAAGAAAATAGAAGAACT
>WAAE01000660.1:0-14247 GCA_013400495.1 Nicator chloris
GTGCAGGAACAGCCTGGGCAGCTACCGCTGCCTCTGCCCCACTGGCTACCGGCTGCTGTTCAACGGGAAGACCTGCCACGGTCAGTGCAGGGGTGCCAGGGGGATGCCCCATCCCCATGGTGCCCTAGGTGTCATCTTTTTGAGGCTGCAGGTCTTTCCCCTTCCTTGGGAGGATTGTTCCCAGCCTCAGCTCTCCACAGTCTGAGTGCTCATGTCTCAGTGCCCAGGCAGATGGGAGGTGGGGGAGCTGGGGATTGAGCCCCCACCTCAGCCATGGGCACCCCAGCACCCTCAGACCTGTCCCCTCTCTCTGCAGATGTGGATGAGTGCGCGGAGGGCACAATCCAGTGTGGCTCGAGCCAGATGTGCTTCAACACCCGTGGAGGTGCCCGGTGCATGGATGTGCCGTGCCCAGCTGGGTACCGGAGAGGCTCCAGCCCAGGGTGAGTCGTGCTGTGGGGCTGGGAGTGCCCATCCCGCTCCCCTCTTGTCACCATGACCCCGAGTGTCCTGTCCCCTCTCTGGCACTCACCACGTCCCACATTCCCCATCTCCCATGCAGGCTGTGCGTGGGTCGCTGCCCCCCGTTCTGCGGCCCGGCCGGCCCCACGCTGCAGTACCAGGCGCTCCCCCTGCCCCTCGGCATCGCTGCCCACCGGGACGTGGTGCACCTCACCCCGGCCACCGCCCTGCGCCACCGCCCCGTCTTCAGGCTGCTGGAGCAGGACCCCGACAGCCCCTTCGCCCTCCGCACCGAGCAGGGCCAGGGCATCATCTCCACCCTGCGGCCGCTGCGGGAGCCCGGCACGCACCGGCTCAAAGTGCAGGCGCTGGTCCCAGACGGGCAGCGAGCACCCAGCATCTTCCTCCTCCTCATCTCTGTCTCCCCCTACCCTTACTGACACAGCCCAGGGACAGGAGGGGACGCAGGGTCATTTCTCCTCCTGTCCCTCCCCACCCCATCAATGGGACACGTGGCTCAGGGAGCGCTGAGCTTGTATCTCTTCTGTCCCTCCCAGACACCCCTTGGCCTCTCGGCTGTGTTCCTTTCACCCAGGGCCAGGCCCTGACTCAGCAGGAGAGTCAAGATCCCGGGGGGGATAAGATGTCCCACCAGCCTCTTGCAATCAGGTTCCAGATCCCAGAACAAACACAGCTCTGGATGGCCTTGGCCACTATCAGTCCCCAAATATGGGGGGTGGGAAGATAAGTGGGTGACAGTGGCCAGCAAAAATCCCACCAGGGAGGGATTCTGTGGTGGGCTGGGGAGGGTGTGGGGCACCCCAGCATTAACCTTCTATTAAATTGAAAGAGTATTTTTGTTTTTTTCTTTTAAATCCACTTGGTTTCTGTTGACTCTTATTGGTTTATGCAGGTGTTTTGTGGCTAAATATTAGCTGTGCCTGAAGAAGGCAGCTTCCTTCAGTGGGTGGGAGAATTCCCAGGGCTTTGGCTACCTCCCTGCCTGGCCTTGGACCATAAAAGGGAGGTTGTCTGGATGTAGCAATGCCAAAAGGCCAATGTCCAGCCCCTGAAGGTCCAATCCTGCCCTGGTGTCAAGTTCCTCAAGCAGCAAGAGCAGGATGTGGCCTCTCTGCACCTGGTGAAGATGGGGACATCCCCTCATTGCTTCAGTCCTAGTTGATGGTGTGGGATGCAGCATGCTGGCCCCAGGAGACATGAGCCCACAGTCACCAGGGCTGGGCCATAGAGGCTGATGGTGGCTGTGCACCTTCTGTGGTCACATCCTGTCACTGGAGCTGGCTCTTGCTGCACCTGTCTGAGATTCCCCTAAAAATCTCTGTCCTTTGGGATGGAGCTTTCCTGTCCTCCAAAGCCAGGTCTGCTGTGGGTCTGGGGTGCCCTGGGCATGTGGGAGGGGGAAAGGTGAGTTTGGCCTCATGGATAGCCCTCTGCCCTGTCCCCTCCTGCCCACCCCAGCTCCTGCATTGCCTCCTGATGGAGATTCATAATTATTCATAGTTATTAATGGAATAAATCCAACCTTCCCCCTTCTTGCTGGTCCAGGGCGGACAAACAGGTGCTGCAGAGCACCATCTCTCCTCTGCCCCCATTTTCCCACTCCTCGGGGGCAGGTGACTCCGAGGAGTCCCCCAGAGGGGATGACACCCGTGGGTGCTCTGTGGAGGTTGCTGAGGAGGTCAGGAGTGGGGGCACAGCTGTGGCAGCACCCAGAGCAGCCATGCAGGGGATGGGACTGGGCACTGGCTCCGTCCCAGCCCGGGGGCAGCCTCTCCCCCCGTTCTGCCGGGCACCCCGCGGGCAGGAGGAGCACAGGGCCTCTCCCGGGGACGGTGCCCAAGGGGGGCCTGTCCTGCGGCGGCTCCGCCTGCCTACGCCCGGTTATAAAGGAGGAGGAGGGGGGGGAGGATGCTCCAGGCACCGGACCAGAGCACCGAGGGCAGCCGGACACCGGGGGTGCGTGAGTGTGGGCACGGCATCGGGGGAGAGGGGAAAGGGGGGCCTTTGCCTTGGGGGATGTCCCCTCATCCTGTCTGTCCCATTTCCACCCACCCACGGGTGTCCCCCACCCCTGGGTGTTGGAGCGGGGCAGCGGGGTGCCAGCCCCTTCCCAGCGCTGTGTAGACTGCAGTCAAGCCCTTCCTAGCTCAGTTTGGGATGGGTGGGGGATTTCCAAGTGAGTCCCATTTCCTTGAGGGTCCCCTTGGCCACCCTCAGGGACGGGAACTGGGACCTCAGCTGGTATCACTTCGTGCCCTCTCTGCTCTGCTCTGGGGATTTTGGGGGGCAGGATGGGACCTCCATGAGGTTGGAGGAGTGATGCTGAAGAAAACCCCAGCACCAGTAAGCACATGCCTCTGCTGCTGGAAAGGCTGTTCCTGTCCCTCCTGCCTGCCTTTGCCCCTGTCCCTGTCTCTCCTGCCTGTCCCTGCCTCTCCTGCCTGCTCCATCCCAGCCCATAGGCAGCAGCCCGGCTGTTCTTCCAGCCCGGCCAGCAAAAACAGTTCCTCTCTCTACCAAAGTTTCAGGCTTTTCATTCTTCTCCCTCTTTATACTTATTTCTTGGTTTTAAAACCGAAAGCGCGGTGTTCCTTTGGCGTAGGGCAGCCTCGGTCTCTCCAGTAAAATCCCTGCCCCAATTCACACGGAAATTGCTACGGAATAATAATAAGGGCTGAGAAAGTCCCGCCGCGTTCCCCTTCGCGGAGCTTTGTTTGCTCTGATTTATTGCCACCGAACGTTGAAACTTCGGGGCTCTCCCTTCCTGGGCAGGCGGGTTTGGCACGAGCCGTGTTTCCCGAGCTGGGAGCGCTGGTGGCCCCACCCGCTTTCTGGGATGCAGGATGCGTCTCCAGGACAAGGTGCCCCCAGGCCCCTCGGGTATTGCGACACTGGGATGTGTCTGAGCAGGCAAAAGTCGGAAGCGTTTCCCTATCGCCCTGCTGGGCCACTTGTAGAGCGAGTGTGCCTGGTCTCGGAGGCGCTTACTCAGGCTGGCAACCACAACAGCGATGCTGGTGGCCACCGCGCGAATGAGTTTGGCACTAAAGGAGGGAAGTTGTCTCAAAAGGAGCCGCAGGCGCAGCGTCAGGGTTGGGCTGGGCCGTTCTGGGAACTGCGACTGCCTTCCTGTAAATGCCCCGGTGAGGAAAGGACGGCTGGACCTCGCTGGGCAGGGACCCAGCTTGGCACAGCCACGGGGCCCCGCCAGCAGGGAAATGCTGCTTGCACAGGCCTGCGTGGCAGCCCGACGGGCAGGGGCAGGCTCGGGGAACCGCAGGGAAGGGTATGGGGCTGCCAGACCCCTCTGTTCCTCAGCAAGAAGCTGGCAGAAGCAGGGCAGAGCCTGCCCCTGGCTGGCTTCAAGCCATGCCCCGTGGGCTGCTGGCTGCACACCGCGCTGGCAGCACCAGGGCGCTGGGGCACACCCCGGCATAACCGCATCCCGCTGGGAGAGGTGCTGGGTGAGCCAGCCCGGAGCAGCCCGGCACGGCGCCTTCCCGGCCTGCAGGAGCAGGATTGTGCTGAGTTGGCAGCAGCAGTGTGAGAGTTGCTCAGGACAGGGTTTGGCCGGCTCCGCCGTCCGCCTCCCCCGGCCAAGGGTCAGCTGGCATCGCCTCTTCCTGGGGCCCTGGGATTCACAGCCAGGCCAAGGGACTGCAGGGACAGTCCACAGCCCCTTCCTGCCCAGGACCTCCAACCTTCCCGAGATCCAGGCTGCTGCATCCTTCACCTTCTCCTGTTGTTGGCTGAAGTCCTTGATATCCTTGGCTGGAGGGTGAGGGGCCCTGAATCCCCACGCAGGTGTTTTGTGCTGGCAGAAAACACGTGCAGAGCAATTAGAATAAATGCCCCGTAAGCTTTAATTAGACTTGGGGCTGGGCTGGGCTCTAGGGGATGCTGCCAAGTCCCCCAGCCCTGCAGCCATTGATGTCCTGATGGGCACTGGGGGCTGAGCCTGTGGCAGCTCTCTGCAGACTGCCGGGACGTGCTGGGTCCTGCCAGAGCAAGGCATTGAGCTGTGAGCTGCGCCTGAGCCCCAGCTCCCCAGCATTGCAGGGCACATGCAGAGCGTGGGGCAGTCTGTGCTGGGGCTGCCAGAATGGAGAAAAGGTAAGAGCAAAACAGCCCTCCTGGCTGCCTTGGACTCCCTCGTTGTCCAGCTGCCAGCGGGTGCACAGGCTGGTGCACAGGCAGGGTGTCCTCCCTGGCTGAGAGCCACAACCTGGCCATGGTCACGGTGTTGTGGCTTTTCCTCTTGTCCCCAGCCCTGCCCTGGCTCCCTGCAGCCTGGGAGGGCTCTTGCTTCAGCTGATTCTTGCTGATGCCGTGGCTGATGGCTGCAGTAAGGGCAGGGGCTGGTGGCATCATGACCCCCTTTCCTTTGCTTTGGCAGCACCATGGCTCAGTCCAAGGGCACAGTGGTCCTTGCCTACAGCGGGGGGCTCGACACCTCCTGCATCCTGGTGTGGCTGAAGGAGCAGGGCTACGATGTCATCGCCTACCTGGTGAGCTCTGTGCTGAGCCCTGTCACAGGAACCCTGTCCCTAGGGGCTGGGGGCAGAGTGGTGCTGTGCTATTGGCCTGGGGGGGCTTGGGTGAGCAATGGGGGTCGTGGTGTGTGTGTGATGACCCTGTGGTGATGACCCTGCTCGCACTGGTTAACCATGGGCCAGCTCACTGCTGCTCTGCTGAGCTGCCAGCCCTGTGTGGCACAGCCTGTCCCTGCCAGCTAATGACCCTCTGCTAATGAAGGCAGGGAATCAGGGCAGAGCTAAGGGGCTTGGCAGAGGGGGGCATGGCCCTGAGATATCCACTTCAGAGGGTGGAACTCTTCTCCTGCCCATCCTGGGTGTCCTCAAGCCTAGCCACCATGGGCTCTGTCATGCCTTGCATGATGCCCTGTGCCAAACTGGGCTTGCACTGGGTTTTGTGATATGGTTTCATACAGAGGTTTGTGGGTTTTTTTACTGCTTTCCAGGCCAACATCGGGCAGAAGGAAGATTTTGAGGCAGCACGAAAGAAAGCACTGGCATTGGGGGCCAAGAAGGTAACAGTGTCCCCCCGCTTGCTCCCCACCATGAGGGTGAACCCTGGGGTCTCCCACACCCCAGAGGGGTCCGTGCCAATGAGAAATCCCTTCTCCAGAGGTTTTGCCCCAAAGCCTTTTACCAGCATTTAGGAAAAGGGAGGCAAAGAGACTTTTCGCTGCACTGTTCCTAAAACTCCAGAGGATTGGGTTTCCCCCGTAGCAACCCTTCCATCAGGAATGTCCCTCTGCTGGCAGGTTTACATCGAGGACGTGAGCACGGAGTTTGTGGAGAAGTTCATCTGGCCGGCAGTTCAGGCCAACGCCCTGTACGAGGATCGGTACCTGCTGGGCACGGCGCTGGCACGGCCCTGCATCGCCCGCAAGCTCGTGGAGATCGCCCAGAGCGAGGGAGCCCAGTATGTTGCCCACGGGGCCACGGGCAAGGTGAGGGGGGCCACGGGCACTGGGCAGGGATGGCTCAAGGGGCTTGGATGGGGCAGCTGGTCGGTCTACAGGCCAGGCTGTGGGTGCCAGGAGGGGTGCACAGGGTGTTCTGTGGGTGCTTTGCGGGGACCGTGCAAAACTCAAGTGTTTCAACACTTCCTTCTCGCTTCTGGGATTTCTGTGCCCAATTTCGGTTCCGTCTCGCTGTTGGGAAGGCTGCAATCACAGCTGAACACTCTGTTTCTGGCAGCAATTTCAAAATGCTGAGGCTTCCCAAGCCAGGAGCCAGCTGAGACTCAGCCAGCACAACCCTGCATGGTTAGGGGCATCCTGGACTAGGTGTGACTGTCCCAGGCTGTCCCTATTCCTGTCCTCAGTTCTGTCTCTCCCTGTCCTGATTCCTGTCCCTATCCCGGCTGTCCCGGTCTCTACCCCGGTGGTTTCGGTCCCGGTCCCCATCCCCGGCTCCTGTCCCGATTCCTATCCCTATCCCGGCTGTTCCGGTCCCTGTCCCCATCCCCGCTGTCCCCGCTGGCCGCAGGGAGGACACTTTGCCGCTAGAGGCAGCCAGAGACCGTGGAAAAGGGATGGTCGAGGCCAGCCCTTTCCTGGAGAGGAGGAATCCCCCTCGGGGAGCGTGGTGAGGGCGTGGGACCTGCGAGATGTGACTGCGGGTCACCCCCGCCACCTCCGGCCGCTGCCCAGTCCGGGACGGGGACACCTGGGGCAGGTGAGGGCTCGGTGGGTGAACCCAGGACCTGCTGGGTGCCTCCTTCTCCTCTTCCCACAGCCTTGGGGTAAGGCGAGGTGACTCCCTGGGGGGATCGCGATGGGTTTGGGCGTCCCCACGGTGGGGACTCTGCTAGAGGATGTTAAATGCAGCCAGGAGACTGCCGAGGGGCTTGCCAGCACCCAGGAAAAGGGACAGAGGTGCAGCTGGGGGGCTACATGACGGGAATAACTCTCTCCTGCTGTAATCGGGTCCCTGCACCCCTTTCTGTCCATCTTATCCACCCCATTTATTGAAAGCTCCCGCTCCAAGGTGCCCTGGAGTAACACACCCCCAATGCAAAGGTGTCCCCTCTGCTCCCAGGTGCCACCAGCCATCCCTGCTGGCAGGGACACCCTCGGTGGCTGCACTCCCCAAGCCATTAAGCCGCGGGCACAGGCAGGAACTGACTGCGAGTAACTCGACCCGGCTGCGGAGTCTTAAATGGGACCATCTGGGGTGTCCCCACTGCCGGAGCAGATGGAGGTGTTTTGGGCCTGTGAGGGAAATGAGTGCTCTGCTGGATGGACTTGCCTGTGTGTAATAGTCCTTTGGGGATTCCCAGCCCCGGTGTAAATGTATCCTCCAGGCCGATGGGAGGGAAGCGGGGGTCCTTACACCCCTTGTTGAGGATGGAAAATATGCTTCAGCGAGTGCTATTCCCTTGGAAGTGCTCGTAATTCCCAGCCTTCCTAGTGCTCCTTGCCCCTTCCCAGCTACCTGGACTCATTAGTAGGATGTAATCAGCAAGGGCCAATTCAGGTAAAGGGAGGTTCCGAGCTATTTAATTATGATCTGCCACATCTGTCTGCTCACTGTGGTCTTATCCTCACCTTGCCCTCTTCCTTCATTGTCCTTTGATGTCTTTGGGGGGAAAAAATACCCAAGGTTTGAACACACAGCTATCAGGAGCTGCAGGAAAGGTGGTTTGGGGTTCAAACCAGCTGTGAAGAGGGACCAGGAATGATCCTATGGGACAGAGGATCCTTGCCCTCTGTGCCCAAGGTTTGCAATATCACCAGGCGAGCTGTGGCTGCAGCCAAGCAGCTCCTCAGAGGCTGCATGTGTGTGTTGTCACACCCCAGGGTGGAGTGACCCCTCAGCACCTCCCATTCATGTTTCAGGGCAATGACCAGGTTCGGTTTGAGCTCAGCTGCTATGCCTTGTGTCCCAAGATCAAGGTAAGGTACCCAAAACCATCCCCTGCCTCCCCACTGCCAGGCCCCTGGCCTCTCTGCAGCTGGTGGGAATTCTGTTTTAACACCGATGCAAACGGCCCTGCCTCACTTTAACAAACCACCAGCTGCACACAGCGACGTTTTGGCATTTCAGAGGGTTGTAATGATCCTTAATTGACCTATTTTTACCCCAAACACCACGAGGCCACAGAGGAGACAGTACCAAGGCAGCTGCTGGATAATCGATGCTGCCTGTTTCCCTTTTGCTTCCAGTGCCTGGTTAGGGTCGGAGTTTGGTTTACTCCCACCTTGTGTTGGGAGATTAAATTTCAGCTGGGGAACCAAACACCCTGTGGGTCTTGGCTCCCAAGGACAGAGGGGGCCCAGGGGCTACAAGAGGGCAGGGGGCTTCTCATCTCATGCTCCTGCCCTCCTGCCAGGTTGTCGCTCCGTGGAGGCTGCCCGAGTTTTACCAGCGCTTCCCTGGACGCCGTGAGCTGATGGATTATGCCAAGGTAGGAGCTGGGGTGGGGTAGCCACAAGATGCCCAGGGCAGCAAAAGGTGCTCAGAGTGGCTATGAAAGCTCAGGGTAGCCATGGGATTCTTGGAGTGACCATGGGATGCTCAGGGTCACCACAGGATGCTTACCATGGCTTGGTGGGCGACACCAGCACACCCTGCACAACATCCCTGCAGCACCACTTAGGAGCCTCCTGGTCAGGGTTTCCCCCCTCCCCCTTCCTCTATTTTTTTTTTTCTTCTTCCTTTCTAAAAGCCTCATAATTACCTGGCTATTAATTGTAACCTGCTTTCTGAGGAAACGGGTCCCAGCTCCCTGACTTGTGAAACAGACAAAGCAAATACAGTCACCTTTGTTGTCCCTTCCTTTTTGAAGTACAAGTTACAATAAAACACATTAGAAGTTTCGCATCAGGTTTTTACGTGCCCACCAGGGTACCTTTCTTTTTTAGCGACTTCATGGAAATGCTTGACAACTCGGCTCCATCAATCAAAAGGGAAAAGTCAGCTCTGTGCATAAACCAGAAAATTGCTTCAGTTTTTAAATAGCTGCCATGGAAGCTGCCTGGGTAATCTCTGGGAAGGCGAGGTGTGGAGCTGGAGGGATGTGGCATGGGGTGAGGAGCCCTCCGAGTCCATTAGGCGTGTTGAGGATTGTGTTTGCCATCTGCTGTTGTATTATGAAGGGGAGAGTTTACGAGAGCTTTCCATATGTTGCCAAACAAATTGTCAAATAAGGGAGTTATTAAGAGTGCTGCGGTATTATTATATGGAAAATGGAACATGTGTTTTGGGTTTGGGGGTTTTGTTTGGTTGTGGGGATTGTTTTGTTTGTTTGGAAGGGGGGAAAAGGGAAATGGAATTGATTGGGGCCCCATTCCAAGAGCAAAAGGCTGTGGGGTGAGGGTTTAAGTACTTCTCAGTCTCTGGTTATCTGTTACAAAATAAAGGTGGTTTCCCTTCTTTTTCATCCTTGGGAGAGGGACGTGCATGGCCAGGTCCTTTGAGCACATATGTGTGCTCACCTCGGTGCTGGGGGAATTAGAAAATGATGATGTTTGGGGCTCCATTGGTGCCAGGGAAAGTGAGGATCTGTTTCACTGTGGCACAGCTCTTTCCATGGATTTGCTGCCCAGGGGCTGAAGCCAACCATGCCCTGGCAGCAAATTTGAGCCAGTGGGTGCTTCATTCTCACACACCTCAAAGAGAACGGCCAAGCTTTCCTGGATGCTGCTCCAGGATTAGCCTCGCCACAGGCCGAGCCAGTTGGGACAGAAGCTGAGAGCAAAATCCCTCTTTGGTCCTGGCACCTTTGGCTCCAGCAAAGGCTGCCTGGGCCCTGTAGATTTTCGGTCTCAGCTTGCAGGATCCTTTTTGAAATGACATGAGGAGGGACTGGGGAGCACTGGCTTCCCCAGGTGCCAGGAGGAGGCAGAGGCAGGAGAGGGCTGGCTGAAGGCACAAGTCGGCTCAAGATCACTGGATATTCAGGTCTGAAAGATGGATTTGTACACCCCAGGTGAGATGGGTGTGCCAGTGGTGGGTCTCTTCTCACAAATACCAGATAGGACAAGAGGAAATGGCCTTAAGTTGTGCCAGAGGGGGTCTAGAGTGGATAATGGGGGGGTCCCAGCAGGCCCTATGCTGGAATTATGGTGGGGAATCAGCAAATCAGAACCCATGAGCCTGAGGCCATGTCCCCCCAGCAGCAGGGCTGAGTCAGTCCCTCTGCAGCATTAGGAGATCTCAGAACCTTGTTCCCATCTCATGTGATGGTTTGAGGGCTGTGATGCAACAACCACAAACATTTCCTCCCCCTGTTCCTGACAAACAAGAAACGTCTGCTCAGCCCCTGCTCCTCTGTCCCCAGCTGAGCCCTTGACTGATGTCACTGCTGTGGTGACACTGAAATGCCAGAGCTGCCTAGCAGTGCACGGGCTGTACAGACACATCAAGGCTCACTGGGAGCCGCTGTCCCCATCCCTGCCTTGCCATGGCCATCCCACATGGCTTGGTGTGGCTCGATGTCCCAGCAGGGTGGGCAACGTCCCCAGTGGCTCCAGCATCAGCCTGCTGCCACCACCTCTCCTGCTAATTCCCCTGCGTATTCACCTCATCTTCACAGGCAATTTCCCCCATTGAAATGTCAGTGGATAAATGAGCACGCTGGTGACCTTGTTAGGGAGCCGGGCTTGGTGCTGCACATCGTGCTGGGGAGGCAGCTGGTGTGGGGCCACACATCCCTGGGCACGGCGTGCTCGAGGTGCCCAGGCTCAGAGGGACACTGCCACCTGCTTGGGGTGTACCTGCGTCACCGTGTGTTTGCACGAGGCTGTGAGGATGTGTTGCTGTCGCCTCATGACAGAGCATTAGTCCTCTTTAGGCTTTAGAGCATCCTGTGGATCTGGGGACTGGGATCCCTGTGTCACCTCCCCTTGCTGAGAAGCCTGGATGGGGGAATCATAGAATCGTGGAACACCTTGAGTTCGAAGGGACCCACAGGGTTATTGAGTTCAGCTCCTGGCCCTGCAAAGAACACCCCAACAACCCCACCACATACCTGAGAGCATTGCACCATCCTGGGCCTGGACCTAAGGAAAGCAGATATTTGTGCTGGTGTCCCCATCTCTGGGGTTCACGAGTTGCTCTGGGGCCTCTTCTCAGCCTGTGGCAGGGCTGGGCCATTCTCCCCCCAGCCACACTGTGTCCCTGATGTCCCTGTTGAGGTGGGCCTTGTGGTGGGAGCTGATGTTGGTCAGGGACGTGGGAGTCCACCTTGCTCTGTGCTGCCCATGGGCTGTGCCTTTGTGTTTTTGGGGCTGATCCTGCTGGGAACCAGCATTAATGAGGGCTGGCTTTCCCTGCAGACTTACTTCCACTCTCCTTCTCCCGGCAGAAACATGGGATCCCAGTGCCTGTGACACCTCAGACACCCTGGAGCATGGATGAGAACCTAATGCACATCAGGTGAGGAGCTGGGCCTGTGGGGAGCCCATATGAGGTGAGATCCTGGGATCTGGAGCCCCAGTGCCCTCCAGCCTACATGTCCAGAACAGCCCTTTGCACATCCATTGACCCAGGCTGCCCCCATCACACACTGACCATGGGTGACACCAAATCCTCCATCCCCCCTTTCTATCTAGTTGTCCACATTCCAAGTGGCAACATTCATCTCCTGGGCTCTCCTTTTAGGGTTGCTGCTAAAATGCTCTGGAAATCCATGACGTGTATTTATGTCCATCCTCGTGGGGCGGGTGGGAGCGGGGGTCTCATCCCGGTGGGTTTTGGTGTTGCAAGTTGCAGGTGCTGCAGTGACTTCTCTCTCCTTCCCTGCCCGCTGCAGCTACGAAGCCGGGATCCTGGAGAACCCCAAGGTAATCGATCACGGCCACCCTGCCAGCACGGCAGCCACGGGGCCGGGGGCGTCTCGTGTATTTGCAGCCTAATTGGAAATTTCACGGCGGGGCCGTCCGTGTGTGCGGGGAGGCTCCGCTGCCGCCCCGGCCCCTCCGCCTCCCCCGGCACGTTAATTGCCGCCAATTGAATAGGGGAAGGGACGATTTCAGGGTGACACGGGAGGGGACAATGTCGCGGGGCAGCATTAAAGCAGCAATTAGACAGACTCGGTGCTGGTGGCGAGTGGCAGAGCTTCGGGGTGTCCCCTGCAGCTCGGGTCCCGTGCCCGTGCCTGCAGCTCGCCCAGCCCTCCTTGCTTTCCCAGCCCGCTGTCCACGGGGGTGTGGGGTAAAACCTCGCGTTGGATGGGTGGTGTTGGAGACCCTGTGGGCTCCTGTGGGGCCACCAGCTCTGGCTACCAACAGAGACTTGCGGCCAGGCACTGCCGGTGACAGCGCCACATCTCCGGCCACTCGGAGCCGTGCTCGTGGTCCTGCTGGCCCTGCCTGCGCTGTTCATGCTCCAGCGGGTCACCGCGCCCGGCCGCTGTCTAAACTATCCATCAGCCCTAATTAGACAGCCCGGCAGAGGAGAGGAGGGGAAGGCAGGCAGGCGGAGGGGGAGCGGAGCCGCAGCAGCTCCGTGCCCGCAGCCGGCTCCCGCAGCGGCGCTGACGCGTGCCTGCGGCGGGGCCAGAGGAAGAGGAAGGTGGAGAGGAGGTGCCGCTCCTCCTTTGGTGCCCTCCAGAGGGGTGTCTGTGGGCCAGGCTTTGCAGAGCCGTGTTCCCCTGGGGTCTCCTCCTCACGGAGAGTGGTTGGCACCGGGATGGGTGTCACGTCTTTAGCTGAAGGTAGCACGGGACTGACCCGCACCCATCCTGACCCAGCCTGCCCCATCCGCACCCAGCACCTCTCCTCTACTCCCCAGGCTCTGCCAAGGCCGTTCTCTTCCCAAACCCAGCTTGGAAAATGGGGCTGAGCAGCGCCCTGACCCCATCCCCGAGCATCCTCACCCTACGGCCGTGCTGGGAGGTGGCTTCCTGGAGTGCGGTGTCACTGCTGTCACTGTCACTGCTGTCCCCGTCACTGCTGTCCCCTTCTCGGCCCGGGAAGCGGTGCTGGGCACAAGGTGGCCGTGGCAAGATCCGGGGTGCCAGGCACGGCGGGCTCCCCTCCCCAGACCCCCGGGACCTGCCAAACGCAGGGATTTGAAAGCAGATGGTTGAGCTATTTTCTGCCTCTGTGAGGCCCGATTGAAGGGCAATGAGGCAGCTAATGTGGAGAAAGATAGAAATTTACTTGCTTTAACTTCATATGGCACTCTGAAAGAGTTCATTCAGTCCCGGGCACAACAATATCAGCCGGATGAATAAACCATTTGCGGCATCGATAGCTCTGCATCATGGTTTACTTCATGGACCATTTGCTTCCAATTTCTTCTCTTCTTGCCCCGTTTTTCTTGCTTCTTTCTTCCCCCCTCCCTCTCTCACTTTCCACACACTCTTCCTTTTTTTTTTTCTTCCTCCCCCCCTTTTTCCTCCCCCTTTTTTTTTCCCTCTCTCCCCTTAAAGATGACATTGCAGGACTAGCCCCCCTGCGGGGAGGGATAAATAGAAGGCATTGATACACTGCAACAAACTATTTGTCATTTGAACTGTGCTTTTAGGAGAGAGAATAAAAAGAGGACAGACTCACACCGTAATGATGGAATGCAAGCCAAATGTCACTTTTATTTCTATTTAGTTATTTTATTTAATAGGGGTTTTCATAGTTGGCTCGGAAAATTGGAAACTACCTGACTTTGACTTCCAATGTTTAGTAAAGAGTTTTTAATACTTTCCGGTATTTTTTCTCCCAGCCCCCTCCACCTTTTCCTTTTGAACTCAAAGTTTTTCATCATCTCTCACAGGTTCATCTAGTTAATAAGTGTGATCAGGGCTAGGAAAGGCCAGACGATGTAAAATTGAAATCCACAGCCCGTGTAATCTGTGCGTGGGGGCACAGGGGAGATGCGCCTGCCTGCCAGTGCCTCTCTCTTAAAACGAGGGAAAGGGGCAAAAATGACATAAAATTGGAACTGAGGAGGGGTTTGCTGCAGTGAGTGCTTGGGTAGCTATGTCTGTATTCCCAGGATTCGGCTGTGGCTGGTGTTGGGAGGTGCACCCCGAGGTTTGGGGTGAGGCAAGGGGTGTTTCACTGTGGAGGGTGGGATGGGGTGCTTGCAGCTGTGTGGGGTTCCCTCAGGTGCTGGCAGTGATCCAGCAAATGTAAATACATTTAGAAAAAAATAAATGGAACTTCTCACTTAAATTCTTATTACCTATCTGGAAAGAAAAAAAAAGATTAAAATTTCTTCTGTAGAGAAATTAATTTTCCCTTCAAAAAGCTTTTTTTTTTTTTTTTTTTTTGTAACACCTTTTTTGTTT